>BHFT01047354.1:0-33122 GCA_004320025.1 Laticauda laticaudata | reverse complement strand
AGTGAGTACACAATGGATGCATCGTGTTTTCAAACGGATGGCAAGCTTTTTTGTCCGTTTTACATCCTCTTTGCATCTGTTGGTGCAGTGGGCCATGGGCTTAAATTTCTCTTTTTAACTGAAACTACTGGCTATCTCTATCCCACTTCTTCTCTCAATGCTTCTTTGCTAACTTCTTTACCACATTGCTTCAGTTTTTTAACAATATTTATTTAGGTGAAAGTTTCCCAAAGTCCTTTATTTTTTCTTTTTAGCATTCCATTGAACTGGAAATCATTTTTAAAAATTGTTGACATGTTTTGGATCATCAAATAATTCCCA
Source organism: Laticauda laticaudata (assembly GCA_004320025.1). Lineage (NCBI taxonomy): Eukaryota > Metazoa > Chordata > Lepidosauria > Squamata > Elapidae > Laticauda > Laticauda laticaudata. Next base: position 32,801 of record BHFT01047354.1, on the reverse strand, counting down.
ACAGAGTAAAAATCCAAAAATAATTTTGCTTTAATAACTTTGGTCTTACCCTAAGTTAACTCAGGTAAAAGAAGCATTTCAACTAAAATGACTATCCATATACAATTATGCCAATAATTTAGATATTTCTCCATCCTTCTATTACATACAGGCTGAAATAGTGCACCTTCCTTAAAAGTTTATAGGTGCATGCACAAAACTGCACATCAGTTCTGAATCAAGAATTTCCTAGCTTAGCTTTATTCGCCAAAGTGTGAATTGTTTGCATATGAATCCAAGCAAAAAGTTTGTACTGGTGGCACATAACTCAAACATATATACCATTGATGTACTAAGCCTTCTAAAAACCCAATTGCACTTTTATTCTAAGAGCTGCAGAATCATATAAAAACTGTGTTTGCTTAGTATTCTTCAGTTATGACTGTACTTTGGACTATTCCTTAGAAACTGTAGATATAACTTGTGTGCCACCCGTCTTGCTAAGATGTGCTGAGGGCTCTTGTATTATTCTTTTAAAATTATTTTAGCCTTACTCAGTTTAATTTCATTTTAAATTAAAAATTCATAGTTTTTAAATTAACTTGTGAACTGACAATATTAATAATAATTGTTGAGCATCAGGGTGGGATTCAAATTTCTTAACAACTGGTTCTATGGATGTGACCTAATTTGTGGGTGTGGCTTGGTGGCCATGTGACTGGGTGGGCACGGGTTGTATGTAAATATTATATTTATGTAAATATTGATTTTTTTTATAAAAAAGAGCAACTTTTACCCAAAAGCAGCAAAGCAGGCAGATTGAGTTGCTCACAGAATCACAGATTCACTTAGAGATCTATCTATCTGCAATCGGCTATCTGAATCTGTCACATAAAATTTGCTTGCAAACTCACAAAATTAACTCACAACAAACCATGTATGTAAATATTGAATTTTTTATTATTTATTTAACTTTTAGCCCAAAGCAGGCAGGCAGATTGAGTTGCTCACAGAATCACAGATTAAAGATCTATTTATCTGCAATTGGCTACCTGAGTCTGCACTGAAAAGCTTCAGTCCTAAGAAAGTTTTGGCTCTGCTTTTAGATGAGCTAGAAAGCAAGAACTCTAAGGTTTTCCTGCTTTCTAGCTAATCTAAATCTCCTGGCAGTGCAGAACAGCTAATGGTTTGGGGAGGAGGGAAGGGAAAATAGCAACTTACCAAACCGGCAAGCTGTATGGCTCGCATGCCAGGCAAGGAGTGAGTGGGCGGGGAGGGGAGAGGCCAACCAGTGAAGCAATTTGCCGGTTCACCGAACTGGGGACAATCGTGTGTGCAGTGTTTGCAAGAAATCATCAGCTGTGCCGCCTGGATAGCTGACAAGCATTGTGCTTCAGTGTGCAACATTTGAAAATCCTCTTGTTTCCTGCTTTTTCAACCTCAGTTGTGCTGAGCAAAGTAGCTGAGGAGGAAAAAGCAGGGAATAAAGGACAGCCTAGAGCCCAGGCAGGCGGGTGGGCCAAATACTGAACCGGTTCAGTGTCAGCTGCTCTTTGCAGCTTCAAGTTCTATAGGACTAAGCCGAACTGGTCGCATCCCATCCCTCATGAGCATTATTTGAAATGATTCTTTGAGATTTGCAGTGTGGTGGGGGGAAGAAGGAAAAATAAGATAAAATGTATACATAGGATAAGGTAAGGTAGAGTGAGAGGAATTATACACATATGTACATATTAATATACAAGTATTTTATAAATGTATTTACTGTATAAAAAGGCAAAAAAATAGGAACAGGCAAGACCTCTTACAAACTGAAGTTGAAATGGGACAGAATGAGTATGTCTTTTATAAATGTGATCAGAGAACAGATTTGTCCTAAATTAGACAATTACTACAAATCTTTTCCAATGCTCTCATTGCAATTTTCAACTCCCCCCCCCCAAAAAAAAAACCTAATACAACACATCAGTCNGCAATTTTCAACTCCCCCCCCCCAAAAAAAAAACCTAATACAACACATCAGTCCTTAGGTGAATACAACAAAAATATGGCATGCCTTTTTAATAAAATGCCATGTGCAATCCTCTTCAAAAAATTTACCTGCAGATTTTGGAAGTATTTCCAGGTATATACAGAGAGAAAGAAAATATGCAGCATGACAATAATTGCATTCCAATTGAAAATAAATATGATTAAATTAAAATTCTTGCATAGACATAATATCCTGTGTTGCACAAGCTAAAAAATAAATAATTGTTAATAATAAATAATAGGGTTTTTTCTACTTATTGGGAGTCTTATGCATATTTAATAGAAGTTGATATCAATAAGATAGCCCAAATTTCAAATACCAAATTAAGAAAGCCAGTTAAATATTTTTTGAAGAAAATTCTCTTTTTCAAATATTTTTTTAAAACAAAAACTTTGAAAAGAAAAAGTGTTTTCTGTCAAAAACCAGAAGTATTTTAGTAACTGAAGAGTCAGGACTGTAGTTAGTTAGCAAAATATGTCAACCAGTAAAATAAGACAAAAATCCCCTGAGAATTTTAATAGCCCATCTGCTTTCATCTATTTTTATAAGTAGTTTGTAATGCTAGCAATCCAACACTACATGAAAAAGCCAACACTTTCCCAAATGTGTTAGCTACATTTCATTCTCCTTAAAATAATATATAATATCGAAAATAAGATGCTATTTATGAAATTATAGTACAGACGAGAACAAGCGATGGCTCTGACTTCCAAACATCTAAATGTATAAAGCAGAATGCAGAAAATAAAAGAGGCGGGGAGATTCATTCCAAAACAAATATTCTGTTTGAATATATCCTGCGCAAACCAGCTGACTTTGAGTCTAAGGTGGACAAGAACTCATGGTTTCCTGGTTTCTAGCTAGGTGCCTTAACTGGTTCTCATATAATGATCTCAAAGGTAATCAAATGACAGATCTGTCATATTCACACAACAGATTATAACCAGAATGAATATATATAGACTTATAAATTAATAAATTGGATTATGGGTGGTGGATCCTGACTGAGCTTATTTTATGTGAAAGTAATATTCTATATCTTAACTTTAAAACCTGGACTTTTTATTTTATTAGAAATACAAGCATCAATTACCTGCCAATTCTGTGAATAAACTGACAAAAACAACAACTTTCATCAAGCATACCATAAGGAAAGAAAACTGTAATATATATGAAAATATAGAGCCAGCATCTCAGGAAATCAATACATGAGCTAATACAGCAATAAGCAAAAGTAAAACTTTACCCATGAAAATAAAGAAAATCAAGTGGAATAAAGTGATCTTAAAATTATATATGTAATGATCTAAATGTTCCTCAATTTAAATGAAAATATTCCAACTAAGCATGTCAGCATAAAGTAACAGCTAAAGTCCACCCACTTCAACCTCCATAATCATGAATTATATATAGCAATAACACATGATGAATTTTGAGCTTACTTTAATGGTGCAAAGTTGCAGAGGATTTGATTTATTCTTGTTACGTATCACTCTATCATTCTGAAATCTCCCACATTTCTTGATCTGAAAAACCCATGTTTCCTTCAGAAATATTCCCATGGGATTGATCAAACATAAAAAAAATTAAAGTGGACACAGGCAGAAATCTACAATAAGAGATGAGTTACATTAACAAATACTATTGCCTCTTAATTACTTGCAAAACTCTAGCATTTCTACCCAATATAAATGTCACCAAAAGATTACTACATCGATTTAAAAAAAGTAAAGCACATTAATCAAATTGAAATACAATGTGAAAAAAATTATAGAGGTTTTATAACAGAATTACTTTTCAGTATATTCAGTATGTGTATGCAGATGCAGAATTATGATAACAAATATCCAGAAATACTTTGTAATTTCAAATTAAAAGCTCTCCATCAGTTTGACAACTTGGGTATTTATTTTTGCTGACCCATGAACTGAGGACAAGCATCTTCTATACCCCTAGCACAGAGGCTGTGCATAAATTGCGCACATAAATAATTCTCAAGCAGAGTATTTTTAACTATCTGTGTGGTTGAAAATTAAAATTACTGAATTTAAATGCTTTATAGAGTCTCCAGATGGCAGGGTAAATTGAGGAAGGAGCAATGTTTATTTCTTCTTAAATTCTTCCAAAACAAATATCTTCTGAATACTTCCCTTTCAGCTGGTTTCATTTTAGGTTAATACCTTGACTGGATTAGATTAGAAACTACTTTGGGGAAGGTCCTTCAGTGCATCTTAGGTCTCTTTCAACATAATGTCCAATGCCTCTTCCTATTGGTCCCAGCAAGCTTCATATGCTCTGACAGGGCAGTTTCCAAGATTGAATGTCTTTGTCTGTAATCAGTCCTCTCTTTCCATTCCTGAAGGCAAAAATCTGGCAAAATGTGTCTGCTTCTGTGACATCCTGAGATGGTTTTAACATCAATCTTATTAAACCTTATTAAACATAACTAAATGTAACAGAACTAAACATAACTATTATGTTGAAAACCTTGAGGTAAAGGCAGCACAGTCTAAAATTCGACTTACAGTGTTGTCTTGCAGGTCCAGTTACATGATACAGTAGTTCTAGATTTAAAACTCAGCCACAATGGAGCAGAAGTACTGTGTGCGATTCAGGCCTATGCTGCTGGCTTAATCTAATAAAGGACACAAATGTCTTTTTGTCTTGCCTGATAACCTATTAGCCTTCAAAACAGTGGCATCAGATACTTAATTACAAATTTCAGGAAAAAATGAGCAGCAACTTTTGTAGTTTAAAAGTATGCTTATATAAGTAATGACTGATAAAATGCAATCCACACTGATTCATCAAATAAAAATAAAATAAAACAAAACCAATAAATAAGATTGGTATCTCTCAGCAAAAATAGAGGCCTGTTTGTTTTGACTTATTCCTCACTAGTCTTTTATCTCAGATTTGGTCCCTCCCATATGTAAATAAATCTGTAATTTTTGCTCATTTTTTATTGAAAGATCTTAACTAGACAAAATGTTCTTTCATCCCTATGTATTCTTGTACTGTCCTGGAAAACAGCCAAACACATGATGAGTAAATATCTATAGGGTAATTTGGAGTTGGCTAGATAAGGAGATTTGCCATGTGACCATTACTGGTACCCTGAAAAACATTGATTGGGATCTGAAACTCAGGCCTCACAGAAAAATGGAGGGTGAGGTTTATATTCCATTGGCAGAATTATTAGAAGGTCTAAATCCCCTCCCTTTTTCATACTTTACTGAAAAAGTTTTAGATACCTTTTTGAAACACTTTATTGGGTCTCAATATATCCGATATACTTGCATACAGTATTGATTGTCAAGCACAAAGCCAGCTGGTTAATTTTGGGCCAGTCATTCTCTCTCTTAGCCTGAACCAGGAAACAATGGCAAACTACTTGCAAAAAACGGTAGCAAGAAAACTGCAGGAACTTGTCCAGGCAATTGCCAGGAGCCATGACTGACTGAAAAGCATGCAGGTGCACACACATCCAATATTTTCATACGCTAAGTTTAAGTAGTCTTATGAAATTCAGTAAAATTTGAGGAAAAAATGTACACATTTGTAGTTTTGCAGCAAATTTTTATGTGTTACAAGGTTGTTAAATGAATTGAAATACATAAGGTTTAAAGGATTATATTAGGGATGGAAAAGAATTACCAGTACCATGTTCATTATGCAGACTGAAGTAATCTAAACCTTTGCATGTTATCAACAGTCCTGGTTATTTATGGTCTGCATTCATGTTGCCTGGTTACCTATGGTAAGGCAGGGTTATTCTGAATTTCTTTCTCACACTTTCTCAGGACTGTTATAGTTTTTTCTCCCTTAATGGTTCAATCAGTCTTTCCCTAAGATAAATTCTGCAATCCATTACATTAAGAAAGGACAGCAATCTGTGGTGTTACAATTAAATCAGATTAATGGATGAACCACCTCTCTCTAGTTGTACAGTATCTAACTATTCCATTTTGCCCAGTAGGAGAGGCATGTTCAAGGTCTTGTCTACTAAGGTGTGTCATCTGTTCAGGCCTAGGAAGAGAACTTCTTTATTGTGGTGCCTGGCCTTTGGATTACAAGGTTTTGAAGATGCAGCTTTGTCTCCGGACTTGGGGATACAGATCCTGCCAATGGCTACACTGAATTTTGCTGAAGTGTTTCTGGAACCCTGATGTTGATTTTAATGCATAAAATTATATGGTTTTACACTGTATTTTTATTGTTTTTAGTTCTGCTTTTTTCATTGTTGTGAACTCCCCAGAGTTATATATTTGAGATGGGCAAATATCGTAAATGAATTGATAAATGGCCCATCACCCCATGGCTAGGACCTCCATCCAACCATGGGACTCTGTATTTCTATTTCCTATCCATCTGCCCAAGAGACCAAAACCTTAGTTCTTTTTTCCTCCCATGGACAAAAGAACACCGTATTGACTTGGAACGCATTGCACAAGGTCACTACTTTCATTAGTAACATCCACAAAAACTGTCACTACATCCCACCCTAATATTCTTTCTACCTTACCATATCTGTTTCATTCTTTTTCTACCTGCCTAACCCTTCTCCCATCCTGACAAATACAGTTCCTTTGCATTTTCTGCCTCTTCTCTTACTGACTTTTGGAAAGGACCATCACTGCTCTCAACTGCAAGCTAAATTGAAAAAGTCACAACTTTTGTTTCGGTCCAGTGGTGACATGCTGCCCACCAATTGCAGAGGGAAAGGGGACAGCTTACAGAAAGGGAAGAAGATTTGGACTTGTTGGGCAGGGGTGGGGCCAGACAGAAAGAGAATCTCTCTTTACTCGCTGCCCTGATGGCAGCAGCAGGAAAGTACTACCCCACCTGTAAAGATGGCAACTCTATCTTGAATCTTACTCTGGTAAGGGCCTACAGATTTCTCAGTTATCAAAAGTGAAATTAACCTGTACTTTAGCCTATCAGTTTGACATCTTCAGAATTTGCCAACAGTACCCTTTCAAAGTCTTGATGTTTCTCTGCAGAATAATTCTAAGGGGATAAAACAAGGAAAGACAAAGATCCCAAGGAACTGTTCTTAAATAATGGTGACATCCAGAGCGCAATAGAAATTGAAGGTTGATCGGAGAGCCAGTCGGGTAGCAGTAGTTTAGATATCAGGCCAGAAACTGGGAATTCTAGTCCTGCCTTGGATTCTGGGAAGGAGGCAGTGGCAAAGAAAATTGCAGGGATTGATTCAGGCAGTTATCAGGAATCAACACTGACTCACAGGCACAAAACATCCAAAACAAATCCAAAGAAGTTAAAAATTACGACCTTAAAAAAAGAAAACACACCTACCAATCNACACTGACTCACAGGCACAAAACATCCAAAACAAATCCTAAGAAGTTAAAAATTACGACCTTAAAAAAAGAAAACACACCTACCAATCAAGTATGAGACAAAAGCAAACGAAACCTGTGAAGTTGTTCATCAAGGATCTCAAGTTCCAATCCCATTTCATTCTCTCCTCCTGCAGGCAGATGGTTTATTATCAATAGTTCTGAACACATTATTCTGATTCTTGGTTTCCCCTCCTGCCATCTGCACCAAGCCACCTTATTTCTGCACTTATTGTCAGGCAGCTTCTTTTACTTCCCTATCTTGTGTAGCCCAGAGCACATTTTTACTTTTTTTTTTTTTTTTTTGGAAGCGCAACTCACTGTCTTAAGATTCATCCGCCAAACATCACGCCGATAAGGGCAACTAATGTCAAATTGATCTGTGCATTAATATGAGACAAGAAAAAACAACACAAACCAAAATTGTGCTTGACAAAACAACGCCACCTTCCACTTGTAGTTTGTCTGTTATCAAAGCTTTCACAAAGAAAAGCGATTTTGAGTTGACTTCAGGACGGATGCAGCTTTCACTTCAGGTTTGTCAATACTTGTATGAAACAACAACAACAACAACAACAAAATTCAAAAAACTCCAGCTGTATATCCGCGTAACTAATATCCATAACTACCCATAGATCTACACCAGCCTGTCACAGCCTTCTGGAACTCCACCTAACCACCAACCATTTCGACCAGTTTCGTCCAGTTGCATTCGACCAACCATTTTGAGAGAGCAGCCGAGAACTATAACCCAACGCAGCCACGATTTTTCAAGGCGTTTTTCAAGGAGTTCGCCCCGAAGAACCTGCTTTCTTTTCATCCTCTTTCACACCGGACACGCCTCTTTCCCCGAAATGACTCATTCCTTGCCTTGAACCCGACCTCGCATCCCCACGTCCCGCCTTCCAAACAGCCTTTTTGGTACTTTTTTTTTTTTTTTTTTTTTGCTTCCTCCGGTCACTTTCGTCTCCCCAAACTTGAAAGCAGAAAGGAACCTAAAGTCGAACCTCGACTTTCCTCCTCCTCCTCCTCCTCCTCCGTCCGTCTCCCGCAGTTAATCCAACTCCAAATCCTGGCTGACATTTCATCTTAGAAGAGGGGGAACCCGAAGCCCTTTTCTGTCACCCCCGTCCCTCTTTTGAAATTGGGGAGCGAACGCCTCTTACTTGAGAAAACCGACGGGCGGTGGGAATCTCCGACAGGGGCCTCTCCTCACCAGCCCCTGCAGCGGCGCGGGGGGGGGGGGAGGAATTGGCTGGAAAAATGCGCTCGCAAGTCGAATCTGCGTCGGTTTGCGCCTTCAGGGTCTCGGCGGCGAGGCTTCGCCCCCGCCCCCGCCCTCCCTCAGCTCCAGTTCCCAAATCGGCGCGCTTCTTTCCCGCCGCCTCGGCTCTTCACTCCCCACGCCTGCTGGGCACGTCTGCTGTCGCCCCGGGTCGGTTCAGGATGAGTGGAGCGCTCGCTTCCTCATTTTCTCCCTCACAGCCCCAACTATTTCCTCAGTGCTTGAGGCCCAGCTGAGCTGTAACACTTCCTCGTCGGACGAAGGACGCAGCTGTCTTCATTTGCTTCAGAGCCGATGAGGGAAGGGGCAAAAAGAAAGAGCTTTGGGCAAGCAACCTGTTCCAATCGGGCGACGGCTCTTCAAATCGGGCAATCCAGGACTTCCGCGGGGACGTGGCACCTACAGACGTCGAGCTTTCGCCTGCAAGTCTGGCACAAAAGTTTGGGCAAATAACATTGGCGGTCACAGTTCACCGCCAGCTTGGAAGACTTGTGACCCGCAGGACCTTGGCTTACGTTTAAAACTCTCCAGAGGGGTAACTTGGTTAGTCTGCGGCTACAAAACCAGCAGACTGACTGTAGGTATCTTTGTCACCAACGGTGTGGCTTGGCATGGACTTTGGGGATTACTTCCACTTGTTTTATTAGAGCGTTCCCTTCAATAGGCCCTTCAACTGAAAACAAAATCCCTAAAACCACAAATAGGGGATACTTGATTTAATAAGATTTGCTTTGATTTTGTTCCTCAGATTGCCTGCTGTGAAGAAAACAAATCTGATATGAGAAGTGATCTAAGAGGAAAACTAGCTCTCCGTTGTCCTTTTTACTTCTTCAGCATAACTTAAGGTACATGGAAGAAGGTCTCTAGGAGAAGCTGCCCAGCTGCTGGGGTCCCTTATGCTTCTGCCCCAATTGGTCGGAGGCAGGAAAAGGCACCTTGTTGCTTGTTCTGTCAGAGAAGATTGTCAGATCGTATTGGTAACCTCGGACATGAGCACAAACAGTTCATCTTACACCATGGGGGTTAGAAAAATGGTGAACAGATGAGAAACCATTTCATTCGCTCACTTGCTGGTGCTCTCCCCCTCTCCAGGGCATCCTAACTGAGAACTGAGCCAAAATAGCCCATATTTTCCATATCAGTCAATGAGAGAATTGAAACCAGAAGTGCAAGAATATAGCCCTTTGTAAAGGAAACCATCCCTCCTTGGAGAGAAGGAAAAGGACAACACAGAGGCAAGAAGCAGCTACTGCTTCCTTTCACTGTTTTTGGGAGTGTGGATGGAGTAGATAAGGGTGCTAAAGAAGAGAGACCAATTGTTGTCCTCAGTTCTTACTGAACTTTTTACACTGTTCCAAGGCCTAAGAAAGAATATCATAATGAGTCTTTTGCTACTCAGTTTTTCCTTTGATTATTCAACATGCACATTCAGCATGGAAACAGCCCTCTCATCTGCAGACCTGGATTTTTCCTCCAGGCAATACATTGGTATGCCAAATGTTGTCTGCTGTGCCATTCAGAAAAACGGAAGGACCAAAAGAAACATCTTCTGTTTCCTTGCTTTTGTTGATCCTCTCCAAAAACCAGGCAATAGGTACAGTCTGTCTGTTAAACATCACTGTTGGGTACAGGAGATCCTGAATCAGTGGAGTTGTGCATTTATTTATACACTGCAATACATTTTTAGACATATTTAGCTGTTATCTTGAAAAGGTACCTGAATCATCTATATCAAATTGCTTAGGTTTGGGTTAAATGAGTCCAGGGAAGGGAGGGGGAAATATCAAGGCTTTCAAAAAAAAAAAGTCCTTAGCCTTTATATGTAATCTTCCACTTACAACTATTCATTTAATGACTGTTCAAAGTTACAACAGCAGTGGAAAAAAGTGACTTGACTATTTTTCACTCTTGATAAACATTGCAGGATCTCCCCATGGTCACATGATCAAAATGTTTGGATGCTTGGCAAATGGTCTGTATCTGATGGTTGCAGTGTCCCAGGGTCATGTGATATCATCTTTTCTGACAAGCAAAGATAATGCAGAAGCCAGCTTCACTTAACAGTTGATTGTTAACAATTTAACAATTGCATTGAGTCACTTAACGCCTGTGCAAGAAAGTTCGTAAAATGGGACAAAACTCACTTAACAACTGTCCTGGTTAGCAATGGAAATGTTGGGTTTAATTGTAGTCGTACATCAAGGACGACATGTATTGTCTATATTTGACACTCAATTCCATATATTCCAGTTAACAAATACAGCAGTGTCATATAATACATTGAAAGCTTTCTAGTGCACTTCTTTTCAAATTGTGTATAGGAACATTTTTTTATTTTATTTTGCCAGAAGGAAATTCCTAGAATGCCAAGACATTCGCAGCCACTCCTATGCAAAGATGTGAATGGGGAAAAAGTTAAGAATAAGTTGTGCAAGATTCCCAACCAGCGGGTTAAGTCAGTTTCTTCCAGATATTATGTAGTATTAATAGTATTAATAGACACTGTGTGTTGTGCTGTGTTGCATGCAAGAGAGGCAGCAGTGTGGGTTAACTGGGGCTTGTTTTGGGGATAGGGCTTACATTAGGCACAGGAATGAAAATCAGGTTAGGGTTTCTTTTCAGGATAGGTCATATTTTTGGGGAGACATGGTAAGTAAGAACCAGTTGCTGAGCATCTGAATCAGTGGTGGGCTTGAAATTTTTTTACTACCAGTTAGTTCTGTGGGCGTGGCTTGGCGGGCATGGCAGGGGAAGGATACTGCAAAATGCCCATTCCCTCCCCACCCCACTAACTTGCTTTCTGTTCTCCTGTGCAGGGCAACAAAAGAAGACCCAGCCGATCAACTGGGACTCGGGAGACAGAGAATAGATGGGGGCGGGGCCAGTCAGAGGTGGTATTTGCCAGTTCTCAAAACTATTCAAATTTTCCCATACTGGTTCTCCAGAACTGGTCAGAACCTGCTGAACAGCACCACTGATCTGAATTTTGATCACATGATCAAGGGGATGCTACAAAGGTTGGTTGATTGTCCATTGGTTGATTGTTCTCACTGTCAGAAAGTTTCTCCTTATTTCCAGGTTAAATCTCTCCTTGTTCAGTTTCCATCCATTATTCCTTATCTGGCCTATAGGCACTTTAGAAAATAGCTTGATCCCTTCCTCCCTTCTGGCAGCCCCTCAAATATTGGAAGACTGCTATCATGTCTCCCCTGGTCCTTCTCTTTACTAGACGAGCCAAGCCCAGTTCCTGTAAACTGTTCTTTGTATGTTTTAGTCTCCAGGCCCTAATCATCCTGGTTGCTCTTCTCTGTACTTTTTCTAGAGTCTCAACATCTTGTTTATAATGTGGTGAACAAAACTGGATGCAGTACTCTAGGTGTGATCTTACTAAGGCTTTATAGAGTGGTATTAGTACCTCACTTGATCTTGATTGTATCCCTCTGCTAAGGGAACTTAGGATTGCATTAGCTTTTTTGGCTGCTGCTACACACTGCTGGCTCATATTTAGTTGGTTGTCTAAGAAGACTCCAAGATCCCTCTCACAGTTAGCTGCTATTGAGCCTGATTTCACCCAGTCTATATGGGTACTTTTGGTTTTTTTTTCTTGCCTATTCAATAGTCACAGTAGTAAAAACGGATCAGTTGGGTCTTCTCCAGCAGATTTTGGCAATTTTCTGTAACAAGGAATTCTGACAGGTGGATTCCACAACGTCTTTGTCAAATATGTGGTTCATCTCCTTGTAACTTGGGAGAGAGAGCTATTCTAGTAGTAAAGATGCCTGTAAATCTTGTAATGACTAATCAGAGATGAGTATGTAAGATACAAGTTTTTGTGTCTTGGCTATTTTTTGGTTTCTTATACTTCTGCTTGTTTTAATTAGGAATAGTTTAATTTTAATCTCATTCAGTTCTCAAGAGGGCAACCTGTTAATGGAATTGGAAGACACCAATTTCCCCGATATTTACAGACAGAGAAAACACCTAGTGACCCCTAGTTGTGTTGGCCTGTAACTACAAACATCTTGGTGAAAAATGATTGTAGCAGTAAATCAAACACAATGGCAATTCTTTAAAGTATTCTTTTAAAAGTGGCACCCCTTCCTGCCACAAAGATGAAGCTGCTTTTTCATCTGTTCTATGCTTAATATATCTTTCTTTCCTCAAACTCTTCATCTTGCTTCTTAGATGTCTTATTTCCTCCTCTTTCCAAAATTACCCTTTGCTATTCCTGCACTTCCAGATTAATATTAATGACTCCCTCTCCCAAAGTTCCCAAGCTTTAAATCATTTGAGATATAAATTGAAGTGGACATTTCTTCCCTTAGTTCTGCCAGCCTGCTCTCTCCTCCAGTCCAGGATATTAATTCCCTGAAGGAGAGAAAAAAATAATAATTAGAAAATCCCTAGGAAGCCTTTCCTTGCAGGTCCCAGTATTTGTAGAAGGGCATGTTATTAAGGTAACCCCGATCATTCAAACGGATATGTGTCCAGTCTGAAATGTGCACATTTTTTTGCTCCAAAAGCTCTCCCTCCCTCTCTCCCCTGTATGAAAATCAGTTAAGAATGAGTGGAACACTCACTTCCTCATTTTCTGTTTGCAGCTTTAAGTATCACTTCTGTGCCAAGGCTCAGTTGAACAACACTTCAGACTTTTCTGCACCGCAGCCTTAAACTGCTTGTTCTTCCATTTGTAAACTGGCTGGAAATAAAACTAGTTTAGGACATTCTTTCTGGGTTCTAACTCTTTTCTTCTCTTTGGTCATGGTGATAGAAGGCAGGGGAGGTGTCTGGATCAGGACAATGTAAAATGGTCGCAGGAATAATTTCTACCTGCCAAAGACATGCAAAGAGTCACATAGAAACTAAGAAGAAAGTAATCTTGTATGAACAGGCCCTCTGCCTTTTAGTGAAAAGATAAAAAGGGCAGACTTCACAGGCCACAGAACAGATATATTTTTGATGTGGGACGTGGAGGTGATAACATGAACAAAAATGGAGAAGGCATCTGCAGAAGAGCAACCAGCAAGAGGAATCAGAAGGAGAGGTCTGCATAATGGATTGGTCTGGTGGCAAAAAAAAAAAAATCTACACCTGGACAAAATCAGATGTCATTGAGGCTAGATAATAATGGAATTGCAAACCATTTGAGAAAGAATTATTTTTTCTCTTTCTACTTGTGCTAAAAGTAAGCGGAGAAATATAAATACAAAAGTAGCTATCAAAATGAGCATTTTCAGCTTGTGATTAGAGGTCAGGAATGGAAGGAGCAAGATAGTGAAGGGACAGTTAAAGAGCTTTATATATAAAAGAATGTATAGTTTGCTAAGCTAAGACCACTCTTATTTACACTGGAAATAAGAGATTATTTACCTCAAACACTAACAGTAAATATCCCTTTAATTTACAGAAGAACAGCGTGTGTGTGCACATATGGAAATTTCCCACCCCTTTTCCCAGTCTTCTGTACAATGGCTTGTTTAAACATGGTTACCACAGGCCCTGAGGGGGGATTCTGCTGCTGATCTACTTATCCCATCTGTAATGGAAAAGCAAGCACCTATCACTTTTTTTTTCATGGGGATGGAGTTTCAACATGTGGTTTCCATTGATAGGGTTTTTGTGTGAGACCCTTCTTCATCCTTGATTTTGTCCTACTAAGTGTATCTGGAGGGTGGGTAATTTTTTTTAAAAAAAGAAAAGAAACCCCCACCCCCAAACTTTCACTGTTCTATCAGTGAATTTGACAAAGGGGTAAAAAAGTCTTAGTCAATGTCCCTTCAGAAGCAGGCAGTAACTCAACCGTCCAGGACAGCATGGCTGTGGAGAGCAGTGACCAAGGGGAGAGAATATTTCTCCTCCTGTGCCCAAATAAGATGGGGTCATTGTCTAAAATGAAGGTGGTGGCTTCAACTAAGAAAACTGCCTTCTTGATGCATACCAGGGAAAGAAGTGTGGAAGTCTCATAAGTTGCATGAGCTGAGGTGCGTGGAGACATTTATTTAAAACATTTATATAACATAACATACACCCTTGTACTAAACCCTGTGCAACTCAACACCAAAAATAAAACAACGTCTATTTACCAACAAAAATATTGCAAATAAAAATCTGACACAATAGCTAAACTGAGGTGTAATGTGGTTCAGAGTCTCAGGTGGGAGGTGGGGGAGGGGTCTTGCCAAGGAGATGAAAAGTAGATTAGCCTGGAATCCTTGCTATGCAGGAAGGGAGCCAGGGTGGATCCTCCCTATCCCTTCACAGGTTATATTTAATACTTCTGCAGATTTGTGCTTTTGTCTGGAAAGATTCCCACTTATAGGCAGGAAACAATAAAAAACCTACTCTGAGTAACTTTGGGTGTCGTTCTTGGTTCCTCATACAAGTTCATCTCACCAGTCTCACGGTATTCCAGCACTTAAGGAAAATGCTGGGTCTTGACCACCTTTTAGAAGATTAAAACTAGGGTGGGCAGGCTGGACAGGACAATATAGAAAATTTTATCAGGTGAACAACCACCTCATTCTTTCACTTGCTTATGGACTCCCTTCTAGGTGACATCCTGATGAGGACTGAGCCAAAATAGCCTGAATTTACCCATCAACCTTCAAGAGGAAGAATTGAAATAAGAAATGCAACTAGGTAGCCTGTGATGTGAAGAGCATTTACATTACTTTCACTTCTTAGGACATCAATTATAATGAGGAATGGTTGTCTTGTCAGATATATGAAAAGTTCAACTAGTTTTATCTAAAGTAAGTAAGGTTACTAGGAACACGGTACTTTGGAAAATTATATTCTACATTTCTGTTAGTTTTAGAGTGTCACTATATGAGCATTCTGTTATCTAGCTGAATATGTTTTTCAATAATAAGAGGATATAAATTGTATGTGTGTATGTGTTTATGTGTATAAAAATGAATAATGGATATACTAGTACCTCTCCAACTATTTGATCTATTAAACTCATTATCATGTAGTTCTCTGGAGGCATTTGTCTTACCAGCTGTCCTGAACTGTAAGGTAGGTGTGCCAGCCATAGCCATGCCTAAAGTGAATAAAGGTATCTGGAAGAATGTTAAATGATTGATTTAGATTCCAAGTTCATAACTAAGCACAAATAGGTTTGTAAGGTTGAAGTTATTGCAAATGATGTCACTTTGAATGGCATTCAGTGATACCTGTATGTGGTAATTTTTAAACAAACCAGTTGCTGACTATATTTAATACCATCCAGATAAAAGTAGATTAATGAAACAGCTGTGGGTGAAAACTGTAGAACAACACTATAAGAAAGACATGATGTTAACAATGAAATAACTGTTGTGAACCTGAACAATATTTTAAATCATTGTTGTACATTTAATTATTTAGGCATTTAAAAGATTGGCAGGGTTGAATTTCATTAGTTCTTAGCAAAAGAATCCCAGTGCTGTAGTCTAGATTGGGAAGCTGAAAAAAACATAGTGAAAGAACTTCTCTTGAAAAGAAAACTGCTGAATAAGGCCATGAAATTATTTAGCAGTAGTTTTGATTTGAAAGTGCTGTTGTTTTCATCAAATGTAAAGCTAGCTTCCCCTTAGAATCAAAGGGATGCATTCCGCTTATTGTACAGAAGAGTTGAATGTCTCCCAAAGTCAGTTTTTATTCAATAAATATGGTTATTATTGCAGTCAAGAAAATTGTAGAGTTTTTCTTTCAATAGCATTATGCCAAAAATGCCCCCAGGAAACAAGGTCTAATGAATTCAATGATATTGACTTCCATATTATTTATTGCTAATATATAACACACTCACCATCTTATTTAAATTGCATTAATGTGTGTCAATTTAAAATGCTATTAAATATAAAAAGAACACACTCAATGTATCTTTGATTTTGGCAACATTAAAGTACCTGCAGAGAGGACCAAAAGTACTTGCAAATTTTCAAATAGCATTTGGTGGTTATTTTTGTTGTTGGTAAAAAAAAATGACTTGGTTTGCAAATGTTGCCACAGTTTTGATTATTATCCTGGAGATCACACTGCTATTAAAATCACAAGAGCATTTAGTCGTATATCAATTCAGATTCTTTATCATAGGATGGATTGGACTCTGAACCTGCATTTTTATAGAGGGCCTTCTTTCTTTTGAAAACTTACATGTAAATTGTTCTGTTTGGAAATAAGGTGCGTGAGACCGGGTTCCAATAAACAGCTCTTTATTAAAACAGTATAGTGACTTGTAACGGAAGACATATTACCCCGAAGCCCGGGCAGCCCTGTTTATAGTGGTGCTGCCGGCTTTGGCACAATGACAGTTCAAGTGTTCCCGCCTTAGGTCGGGCCAATCAGAATTGGCGCATAACTGACCAATCTGAGAAACGCCTATTCCGCCAATCAGTTTAAGATATTTGGAAGTCTACCAAGTTTCATACAAACACCCCTCCTCCTTTGTTCGTCCAATGTGCCGTAACGTACAGCAGATAGGTAGGCTTTTTGGTCCTAGTTGACCACGCAGCTCAGTCTCAGCGTGTTCTCAAATGTTTCGGACGGGATCGCTTCTCTCTGTGTCTTCTCCATGAAACCTCCTGGAAGGATGAGGATCAGCTGCTGCTCCCACTGAGTTTCTTGGGCTGGGTGAGGTGGCTTCTACCGCTCCCTCCTGGTTTGTCCGCCTGTCGAGCTGCCTGGCTATCTCCTTTCAGGAAGGCCTCACCTCACTCTCCTGCTCCCGGACTTCTTCTCTAGAGTCATCTATGGGTAACGCTCTTTTTGTTCATTATTGGATCTAGTTCGGGTTTGTGTATGATTGTGTCATTTATTGGAGGTTCGTCTCTCCTTTTATATTTGTGTTTCCCCCCCTCCTCGGTGTTTTTTGCTCATTTATTGGGTTCTGTCGCGGGTGGTGTAATGTTGCGTCCAATGTTCATGAACGAAGACTGGTCAATGTGCTGCTTCCATGTTCTGCCATCGTCTAGTGCCAAGTCGCATATGACCGGGCGCCTGTGAATTTGGTAACTGGCTGGAAGCCAAATGGGTCCCCTGTAAGTTCTTAGTATAGACTAAATCGCCGATATCAAAGGGAGCGATAATTTACTAGAAGAGTCAGGGTGTTGCACACATATAGTGGGCTGCAGTCTATCAAGTGACACAAATTTTCTCCCATGAGGAGTTCTGCTGGGCTTTTGTTAGTGTTGTTACTAGGGTGATATGTTGAATAGTTAATAGTTTTTAAGTTTATCGGATGTCCCCGTGCCATTTTTCTAGGCCTCCTAGTGTATTGAAACATGCGTTTAGCCCGTCCATTAGAAGCCAGATGAGCCGCACTGTCAGGCATGTCGATGCCTGTGCAGCCAGATATTGCTCGAAGCTAAAGCAGTAAACTGGGGCCCATTGTCGAGACATTTACATTCTGGCAGTTAACAGTGTGTAATAAAGTGTGTTACTATTTTATGACTACTTCTAGTTATTGGATGCCATAAGGTAAACCTCTAAAACCGTATTGAAGTAGATGTCAACGATTACAGATGAAGTTCCCCTTTCTTTGGCCAGCAAACTCATATGCGGTTCTCGGACCTATGGCACTCTGGAGTTCCCATCCATGACTTGTCCAGTGGGGGAAGCCTTGTATTTTGCAGTCATGGCATGTTGCCACTCCATCGCTTCAATGCTTCTTTGAGCCAGCCTGGCCACCAGACGTAATTCCTGAGCCAGGGCTTTCATTTTGACTATGCCCGCGTGAGCTCGTTCACAACACTGTCTTCCTGTAATTTTGGAATGTACCACCCTGTACTCCCCCAACAGGTATACAGCACATTTCTTCAATAACGTTCAGTCTGTTGTTGCAGAAAGATTTTAAAGCTACGTTTTCGTTTCTCCACCATCGCCTTACCTACCCAATGCAGATTCGAGTTCCACGGCTCTTCGCTGTAGCTTTAACGCATGTACTGCTTTTGCAGTTAGTGCGCAATTCGGCCATTACTCGATTTGAGAGTGGAACTGGGAGCTGGGTCACCTATGTCGCAGCGTCAGGAACCGCTCATACTATCCATTGTGGATATGTCTATTCCTGTGTTATACTTGATATTGAGTGTTGATATTATGCACGAGAATTTGACCACCTTGCATTCTTGCGACAAATGTTGTTTCCTTGCGTAGTATCTCAAGCAGGTCTTGTGTCAGTTGATAATGAAAAGTGTCCAACCATATAGTTATCGTGGAATCATTTTGACACCTGCCAGATGATTGCGAGGGCTTCTCCAGTCGATGGCGTGTAGATTCCGTCCCCTTCATATTTTGACGTTTTTGCAATAGAAGGCGATTGTATCCTCTCCTGCCGTGCGTAGCTTCGTGTATCCCGGAGATGATCTGATTCCATAGCCGATGCATACATGGTGACCTTCATATGGCAAGAAGTGTTGATGCAGTTGTAGATACTTGATCAAGTTGTTTGATCAAAGTGTGTTAACTCAAAGTGAACTGAATCAAGACGTGTTGAAGTTAGATATCCTGTATGTTCTGGGAATGTGGCTTTCCTGGTGGCCCCATTCCAGACAAGTTTTTATTTAGTGCGTTAAGCAGTCAATGAAAGTGCTGCTGACGGGTATGCTTATTGGCAGGAAGACATTTAGTAAATTAAGTGAGGACCGAAGAATCTTTGGTAAAGTCAGTTTTTTCTTAAGTCGTGTGTCTTTGTGATTGGCGCGTTTATCTTTTTTCATTGGCTGTTATCCCTTGGCTCATCGTATAAGTAGCCTTTAAAAAATTCAGCCTGATCGGTGGCTACGTTACACTGCAATCTTGTGGACTTTTAAGCCCTACTCTTCTGAGCGGCGCATATAACCTCTTTTGTCATATTTTGCTAATTGTCATGCATTTTTTGTTGAATGCTGATACCAGATAACATTCATCGAAGAATAGGACAACTTACCTTTGATTCCATTTAGAGAGCACTCCATGAGACTTTTGGAAGAGCCCGGCGAACCTTACGCCAAATTGAAGTTCGATTGCATTTGAATATGCCCCTCTTGCGTGACATAGTCTGTGCCTCTGCAGTCTTGGGTAAAACTGGTAGCTGTTAATACGCTTGTGCCGCAGATCAAGTGTTCGCAAAAAAAATTCCTCCCCCGTCATTAGTGCAAATTAGTGTGGCACTGACCGGTACTGGTATGCGCTTTGTTGGAGTTTAGGTAGAGTGCATAATTTAGTTACTCGTATGCAGTTCTCCACAGATGTGAGCCACTACCCGACTTTTGACAGAGCACAATAGGTGTTTCCCAACTGCATGAGTTCGATTGCCATCTAACACCCCTGTGAGATTGATTTTTTTCACAGTGTCTCCACTCTATTTTTGGCTTTAAGGCAATAGGGAACCATCTGCTTTAAGACCTTGATGGAGCTACCTTGCTCTTAGTCTCGAATGACTATTGTCCGTCCTCCTTGTAACTTGCCTAGTGGGGTGTTGCGTGTGTTCCTGTCGAATGCATCCCCAGAACTGCTTCAGCAGGTTCTCCCTGCTTCCCAGCTGGCCACAATGACAAGCGTTGGATCTCCCAGTCACATCCAATTCCACGAGGCGGTTGTAACCTCATTCGAATTCCAGACAGCTAGGTTGATCGTATGGCTCGACATTAATCAGAGAGGCAACGCACTTCATGGTATTTTTATAATTCTATCATAGGAAATGTCCAAGGCCCACTACCGGATTCGGTTGCCGGGGAGATCTGCTTTAATGATACAGATTTTTGCGTGTTCCAGTTCTCTTTGCTTATGGGTCTGTTATCAGTTTCTGAGTGTGTTGCCGAAGATACCATTACAGGTTATCCCCGGAGTCTACTTCCATCTCACAGCTTCCTTCGATTTTCACATTTATCCGGACTCTTTTTTGCGTTGCTCCCTGCATTTTCCATGATGTATTATTGTATGTTTCTTCTTTGTCGGTTTATCTCACTGGTTTTTCGAATCTCGTTCATCGCCTCCTTTGTCTATCTCGTTTCGGTTGCTATATACTAATCTCGTTTATTGTTCTGGCAGACCCTTGCAATGTTCCCCATTTGTCAACACACAATCTGCAATATGGCAGTACTAAAACCTCATTTAAGCTGAACGCGATCGATTTCCTCCACTCCAGCACAGTAGAATTCTGCCGCTCTCCTTTTTCCACCAATTTCTTATCCGACTGAAAGCTCTATGATGTCTTCACTTTCGCAGCTATCCTCGGGAGTCTAATCCGAGATGTCGAGTGGTGCTGTGTCTGTTTCTTGCTTCCTTCTGCCCTTCTATTTCTTCTGGGTTGATTCGCGATCTGGAATGGAGTATCATCATCTGCAATGGTAGGCTCGGATTTTCTTGCTGCATTCTGCGGCTGGGCTTCTTTCATGGCCCTCGCCACGTTTAGATTCGAGTCTGTTAGGCAAGCTGCTTTGGAGTGTAGCTCCTTCCAATTCCAATGAACCACATGTACTATCTCACTGCCTTTTCCCTGTCTGGATACTCACAGGCTCCCTGACTGTCTAGGCTGCTACAAACCCCCGATTGCTCTCATCCTTCCCATTTGTCCTTTTTTAATAAAATTACATGCCTTTACTCAGCTTTGCAGGCTCGTAGCATTCTGTTCAGTTCAGGCCATGCCATCTGCTTAACGTCTCTTGGTTTAGCTGGCGCCTTGGCCATTTTGAAAACATCTGGCCCACAGTGTATGAGGAATACAGCTCTCTTCCTCTGATCAGTTATCTCCTGTAGCTCGTTGCTTCCTAAGAACATCAGAAAGCGGTCAATGTATGACTCCCAATCTTCTTCGGCTGGGTTGAACGGTGCGGGTGGCGCATTTTACCGGCCATCTCAGTCGTTCGGTTCTGGTTGCCGCATGCTTTGGTCTCACTCTTTTAGGATGATCCCATCCTCGTCGCCAGTGTTCCGTTTGGAAATAAGGTGCGTGAGACCAGGTTCCAACAAACAGTTCTTTATTAAAACAGGATAGTGACTTGTAACGGAACATTTACCCAAGCCGCAGCAGCGCTTCTTATAGGGGCTTGCTCACGGCTTGTGGCCAATGACAGTCGTTTAAGTGTTCCTGCCGTCAGGCGGGCCAATCGGAATGGCACTTAACTGAACAATCCGAGAACGGCCTATTCGGCCAATCAGTTTAAGATATTTGGAGTCTACCAAGTTCTATATACAACACAAATCATATTTGCTTCCTTAAGCAAAATGAAGCTTTGTTCTTAATTATCATTTTTATTTCATGAATAATCTACCAGTAATTATAAGAACTGCATGCAATTAGCATAGGATCATTATATTTTCTCCCTGAATAGTGAATAGTATACTATTTTGTAGAAGTGTTACACTGGAGGCATCATCTTAAGAAAAGCTGTTTGTTATCAGATCTAGAATTCTGCTATTCAACATCATATATCTATGGAAATTATAATTAGCTTGGATAAAAAGATCATAAGCCAGTTAAGAACTTATGCAGATATTTTAGTGCACAACAGAAATACTTATTTTCCTATAGCTAACAAATATACAATTAACATTATTTTGTAGGCATTTGTGTTCCAATGTATTTTTTAAATCTCTGTTGGATTTATTCTTGTTTCCAGTAGATGGCACAATACATTGCAGGAATTTAGAACAGTAATATGGCTACATATTTTACAGTTATTGAATGGTTTTAAGAGGAATAACTCTGCTTTTTTATTTGCATTAAAAATATTCTGTCTTTTGTGACTGCACTAAGAAAATGTTGCAAACACTGGGTTTTTTAAAGTTGTTTGTTCCCCACAAAAGTATTTTATGTAACTTTAGTTAATATTTGTACTTTTATCTTTGCAGTTAAAGCTTAGAATCACTAACAAGTAAGCCTCTGTGACTTTGGGTAAAATCCAGGTGATTCAGAACCGATTTAAATAGGATATTACATTATTTAAAACTTGAAATCTGTTTACAGACATACTACAGGAAGTGGAATACACACATACAGAAGAAAGATTGATTTTCCCATATTGTTGCTAATAGACTAAGAAGCCATTTTTAATTTCCACTGAACATGTACTGATTTGGGTTTTAGATTGGTAAACTGAACAGAGGTGGGATTCAACATTTTTTTACTCCATTCAGTAAATCTCCATTCAGTTTTTCCCAAATTCAGTTGTGCAAGGTCTAAATTCTATTATGTAAAATTTATTAGTAAAAGCTGCTGTTTTTTAACTGTTGAATTATATAAATAAATCTCAAGCTAACTTGACTGCTCAAATGATTATTGAGCTTCCTATCCAATCCAAATTCTGCTATTGATGAAAAAAAAAGAGACATGTTAATACAGACTATTTGGTATCAGCTGAGTAGATTGAGAATTATTCCAATCCTTGCACGCTCTAGCTTTGGAGATCACAACTTAACTTTGGAGGACAAAAGACAAGCCTTATGACACATACAGATATATTTACTCTGTTCTTTTCAACATCTACTTCCTAAAATAGCTGCTCCCTCTATTCTCAGAGTAGGGGGACACAGAAGGGATAACTCACAAGCATAAATAATGTAGGTTTTTATACAAACTTGGAGTCCAAAATCCAAATTATTCAGATTATTGGAAGCAACATGCTGACTTTGTAAACTACTCAGAGAGTGCTGAAAAGCACTTATGGAGTGGTATAGCAATAGCACTTAGACTTATATACCACTTCATAGTGCTTTACAATCCTCTCTGGTTTACAGAGTGAACATATTGCCGCCCAAAAATCTGGGGCCTCATTTTACCGACCCTGGAAGGATGAAAGGCTGAATCAACTCCTGAGTGAGCAGTGAATTAGTCTGAATTGCTGCATTCTAAACACTGCTCCACCGTGGTTCTTATAAGTAAATATAAGTCTAAGGGCTTTTGCTAAGTGCTATATTTTATGCTGTAAGTGAAATATAATTAAGAGAGAAATAACTGATTTTGATATTGTAATCAACCTTATCTCATTATCTATTAAATGATAATAAATAATTATTGATCTCTAAGAGCCCAGTCTGATAGAAACATGGTTTCGATCAGAGGTGGTATTCAGCAGGTTCTGAGCAGTTCTGGAGAACCGGTAGTGGAAATTTTGAGTAGTTCAGAAAACCGGCAAATACCACCTCTGGCTGGAGATTTTATAGTATCCTTCCCCTGCCATGCCCACCAAGCTATGCTCACAGAACCAGTAGTAAAAAAAAGTTGAATCCCACCCTGGTTTGGATTATTTTGAAGCTGTGCCAGAATCTTGCTGATAAAATAGTAGCTACTGTATTCCGTATTAAGCATCAAAAGCTGTGACTTGATTCATAAACACCTGGTTGTAATTCTAGGATACTTTTATGTGTCCCCATCTTCTCAAAATACATAAATATAATTACTTTTGAACAAATCTATTAAGTAGTAGTGCAAAGGAAGATGCTTTCAATTCAAAGTAGAAACTGATTAAAAAATTTAGATAGTCATGATGTGGACAGCAACAACAAACTCAGTGGGGTACCTGATACTAGGCATATATAGGATAGATGAAAGGGATTAGAGAATTCAATGTACTGGGAACAAAATGCTTACTTTCCGTAAAGAGCTGAGTTGAGCAGCATCACCAATGACTTTTCAAGCAGATTCTACGTACTAATGGCAATGCTAACAGATTTATTTTGCACTGCACAACAAAGAAAGGAAATTAGGTACAAATATGACACCTATTTATGAACAGGTAGTCCTTGAGTTAGAGCTGTTTGTTTAGTGACCGTTCAAGTTACACCGGCACCAAAGAAGGACCAATTTTCACACAACCACTGCAGCATTCCCGTGGTCATGTGATCAAAATTCTGACACTTGGCAACTAATTCCTATTATGATGGTTTGTTTTTATTTATTTATTTATTTATTTATTTATTTATTTATTTATTTATTTTGTCAAGCATGTATTTGATAATATATATAAGTATAAACGTGATTATTAATACATGAAATAGATACGAATAAAAAGGAACATTAAGACAGGGACGGTAGGCATGTTGGTACGCTTGTGCATGCTCCTTACAGACCTCTTAGGAATGGAGTGAGGTCAACAGTAGATAGTCTGAGGTTAAAGTGTTTGGGCTTAGTAGAAGAAAACCCAGAGTTGCAGTGTCCTGGGATCATGTGATCTCCTTTTGCAGCCTTCTGACAAGCAAAGTCAATGGGGAAGTCAGCTTCACTTTAACGACTGTGTTACCAACTTAACAACTGCAGGAATTCACTGTCTGTAATTGGTAACTTTTTTTTTCTTTGTTATGTAACCATAAATGGGTTATCACCCAACACATTCTATGGGAATTTATTGCACTCTTTAGCTCTCCAACCTGTCGTTCATGCTAAAGGAAGTTTTGCTAACACATATAAACTACAAACATTATTTTCATGGCTTCTAAGAAGGGGAAACTGATTGCCTTTTTGCCACTTAAACATATAACTATTGATCGTTTTGTAAAAATAGAAACCCAAAGTGGTTTGTGAAGGAAATACTTAGAATGGTTGTTATTAATATATTTGCATTTGACTTCTCAACAACCACAAGCTCTACATTGTCCACATCTATGCATTTCTAAAAAAAGGCACTCTTTATAAAACTGCTAATTTTTCATGTCCCAAATTTAGCATTCAGCCCTCTCTTATTCTACTTAAGGATGTCACTTTGCCCAAAAGATCCAGTCTTTGAGAGATAACTTAAGTGACAAAAACAGTAATTGCAATTTTCACATTTTTGTTTTATCTCTGTTGGTAATGCAGTTGCTAAATCCATAATAAAATATTTCACTTTATGTAAACCCAGCTTTGGATGTAAGAACTGGCCATGGCAAATTGATCTTACTGAACTACTGTTACCCCACATCAGAGAGTTGATTTTATAGAAGATGAAGAATACAAGGCTATTTATCTGAGCTTGATTTTAATGTTTAGCCCGCTGCTGATATAATACAATGAATTGAATTATAAAAAATTATAAAACAGAGCTATGACTCATGCTGGGAACACTAATGTCACTAATGTCACTTTATAGACATATATCTTTAACTCACACTGGATCTGTATGGTAGATTATGGTCCATAATGTTTAATGAAAAGGCTTTTTTTCCTGCACTGGATTTATTTGGGGAAATAATAATGGTAGCAATGATAACACAGGATCTACAAAGCATTTGACTTTATTATGTAGACTCAATTGCGTTCATGTTCTGTATTCTGTACAGTGGTAGATTTGTATTCTGTACAGATGCAGATACATAAACTCAACAAAACATCCATAACAAAGTACTTTTATTGATTAATAGGTGTCCTCATAACTCACATTTGCGAAAAGTTCTTTAATGACCAATCCTTTGCATATCTGTCTTGTAGATAAAAAGATGGTTATCTTCTATCCTTTTTTCCTCATCTCGTAGTGATAGAAGTAGAACAGTTACCACAACTCTGTGAGTTCAGCCAAGAGTGAGGAAACCTCCTCCAACCCATCAAGGGTCAATTTAGTGACCAATCAGGATTACAGATGTGGTCACGTGATATGGACTACGTTTCCTAGGATACCTTAACTACATTTACCATGATGCATTCCCTTAAGGGGACAGCTCACAATTGCTACCTAACTATCCAATTCCCGTATACTGTCTGGACAGCACAATTCAGTTAATTAAGACATCAATTTAAATTAAACTGAAGACAACCATTTTATTTAAGAAGATTTCAGCTATAGGATTTTTTTGTGACTTATAGAGAGAGAGCATATTTCTTTGGAGTGATATAGTGGTCAAATAAAATTTATTCCACTCCACTTTGTATAAAAAAGTACTATGTCCCAGTGATTGTGATGCCAAAAGTAGGACAAAGTGTCCCAGGGCAACACACCTGCATTGGATTAATATATGTTACCACAATTACTGGTGGATATATATATATATATATGCTGTTCAGCTTCCTTCGGGCATTATCCCACGTCATTGTAGTTGTGCTTTTAAAGTCGTAGCAACATTTTGACAGAATCTCATCTGCCATCATCAGGCTTCTGTGTTGAGTTCGTCTGTATTGAGTTTGACTCACAGACGAACTCAATACAGAAAATTGATGATGGCAGATGAGATTCTGCCAAAACGCCATAAAGAGGATAACAGTTAGCTCTGATATTCTTTCCTGGATGGAAAATGTTTACAATCAAAAAATTAAAATCATTGTTAATGGATTAGAGATGTATTATTGTGTAAAGGACAAGACAAAATAGTCTCCTCTCATCTCAGTTTTATTGGTATTAGAATCACAAGAAAATAAAATTTGAGGAATAAATCTGGCAAATAAATGGCATAAATTCAATTTATATGCTGATTACATTGTTTTCACACTTAATTAAAGGACTGTTTGGAATCTACAGTGCTGCATACACAGCTGTACAATTGAATATCAGAAATAAACTATGA
The DNA here is from genome assembly GCA_004320025.1 of Laticauda laticaudata. Classification (NCBI taxonomy): domain Eukaryota; kingdom Metazoa; phylum Chordata; class Lepidosauria; order Squamata; family Elapidae; genus Laticauda; species Laticauda laticaudata. The sequence continues at coordinate 5,707 of BHFT01047354.1, read as the reverse complement.
AAGAGGAATATTTACATATAATTTATCTAAGGAAGAAAAACAAACAACAGATTTTCATAAAAATGATAAACTAGTTCAGTACTTGCAAATTTACTTAACTGGAAACTGTAAATTTATTCAACATCAGGTTTAAAAACTTATTCAGTATCTAGTGTTTTAAATGTCTGATTGGCCATAGAATACTGCTTCAGTTTATTTATTTATTTAAAAATTCTTGCCAATTCCTATTGTATTAATTTTTAAAATTCTAATCTGGGGTGTTTTTATCATTTTCTGATTTAATTTTAATAGTAAAGTTCTGAACTGACACATTATTTTCTTTTATTTGCTCTAATTCAGTATTATTTGGAAAAATTGGTAGAGTTGATTTTTCCTTCTTTTTTTCCTTCTTTCTATTAAATGCTTAAATAATTTTTATAGTTTGTAAATCCACAATGTATTTAATTTTTTTCTTTCTTTTCCTGTCTTATAAAAAAACTTTGTAAAAAGTCGTACAGAAAATACTTTTTTTTGGTCTTCTTGTTGTATTTTTTTTAAAAAACTAGAATGTTCTGGGAGACACATTTGCACTGCTTCTCCAAGTTAAGCCCATGTCACACTGCCCAACGGATGCAAAAAGGACACAGCGGACGAGCAAAATGTTCCATCCTTTTGTTGTATCTGATATAGAGACAAAAAAGTTTTCCCTCCTTTTATCTGCCTCTATTCACAAAAGGAGGGCAAAAATTTTGTATAAAAACTGGAGCGGATAACACGACGCGTGGAAGGTACGCAGGGTGGATGCACGAAAGCGGAATGCGGGACCGGAAGCCCAGCGGATTTGGAAGCAGATGGAGCGGATGGCACATCCACTTAGGCTTCCGGGGGGCCGCAGCAAAGAGATGCCGGAACGGAAGAAGTGTATCTGGATGAGTCCAAGATAACGCAAACTAGACTAGATTGATAGGACTCCTGAGCAGATGGAAGCGGCATGCCACAGCGGATGCACAGTGGATGCACAGCAATGCCACACAGATTGCACCAGCGGAAGCCTATGACTTAGCAGGATTTGTAATCCCTTGATCTATAAGAGTTTGCATGTGAGGAGATGCATTGCATTCCAGCCCCGCAGATATAACGGAAGCCACTCGGAAAGCAGGTCGCCTATTCAGCGAGGAGAAGACCTGCTTGCCAAGACGGCATTGCTGCCCTGCCTTGCCCGAAATACTGCGATCGAGTCCACTCGAGTCATTGCCTGGCAAGCTCTTGACTGCTCAGCCATTTTGACAGAAATTAAAATTAACCATCAAGGCTTGGCGAGATTCAGATAGCGTCGCGATGCACTGCCCCTGACTCTAGACACTCGCCCTGCCAAGGCTACTGCCTGCAAGCCTTGCTGGCCAGCCAGTGCTGCCTTGCCCAGCACTTGAGTACAACCTGCCTTTCCTGCCGGCAACCAGACACTCTCGAACCTTCATTGCTCTAGCTCTGGGAAGCCGTCTCAATGGATGTGTGCCTTGCACTGCCCTATTGCCAGACTGAAAAAGAAAGCACATATGGATGCTTTCCTAAGACTCTGCTGACACTTTTGCCAGCCTGCCTCAGCTTTGCGCCAGCCAGTTCCTGCCGCCCTCTGACTGTTCTGTACTTTGGTTTATGCTCCTGAACACGGATGCCTGCGATGCCGCCGTGCTCCTTGCGAGCCTCCTGCCAGCCTTCCTGCCAGCCATCGTCTGGCTGCCAGCCGTGCTGCTGTGCCAGCCTTTGCCGCTTTGGTGCGCCTTTGCCAGCCTAGTTACCTCCCCTACCTGAGACCAGAACAAACCGCACAACCATGCAGAAGCACAGTAAAAGCCGACAGCCATCTTGCTGCCAGCCTTGCAGACGAGCGACCAGGGTACCAACCTTCCAGACGCCCCTTGGCAATCCATTTAAGATCTATCCGATCACTGTCTTTGCCATAGCTACCCACGTGCCTCCAGTGGGAGTTGGCACCTACGCTAACTGTCGTCAGGTAGGTTCGCTGTTGCTTCTCACCCTCTGTTGAGGCTCTCTGTTGGGGTCTGCCACTATTCCACAATGTCTATCATGGTTTCTAGCCCTTGCCTCGCATTCCCCCAGCGTTCCCAGCGTCGCCCATTGCTCTGTACGGTCCACTAGCCTGTCCTAGACACACTGAGTGTGGGTGCCACCATGAGATTGTGCCAGGATGCAGCAAGATGTCCATGATCGCTCCTCACGGTCTCTGGGCTATGCTGCATGGTGTGAATGAAGTACTGGAACCTGTTGGCCAGGATGCAAAGCATGTCTCCACCACCCGCCTTCCGCTGACAGCCTGTAGTTGAAGATTTCCTCTCTTCGAGGGTGAGCGTCTGGAGTGTGTAGGCTTCATGACGGTAGGTTGAGGAACGAGAAGGCGTCATCCCCCATTGATGAAGTAGGCACCTCTGCGGTGTCGTTGCGCGCAGCAGGTCTGGTTCTGGGAAGCCCACGATGAGGTTCATTCCACCCTCCTTGAGGACAACTGGCGTTGTATACTGGGCATTTTGAAGATGAAGCCGTTGCCTGAAAGCATCGATTACATGAACTTTTAGTCAGCCATACGACCATGGCGAGAGGATGATGCTGAAGAAGCCCTTGGAGTGAAATAAGTGGACCCTGAGTTGGGCTGGAGCTTTGCAGCACGTGGCTTCCCATCTATGGCATCCAAAACGGTTGTGGGAAGTTCCACTTCTGATACACTGCTCTAGCGCAACTTTTCTTCCATCCTTCTTCAGTGTGAGGGTACTGGAGGAGCTCCTACCTTGTATTCTTCAATGATGGCCTGCACCATTCCTCTGACCCATGCTGATGGTGGTTGGACTGGCACCCTCCAGCCGATACTGCATGCTCGTGTATGGTGGATCCGACGGGCCAGGTGGCGCAAGAGTGAGTGCCACCTTGAGCCCAGAGTTCCAGGCTGGGGCAGAAGCTTGGTGCTTGCTTGGTCAACCTGGGTGCAGCCGCTGCACAACTTACGGTCAAACATGGCTGAGGCATGCTCAGTGAAGTTCTAGGAACGCCCGATGTCGTTCGATCCGTGAGCTCCACATGCAGCTTGCTGTACCAGTCCGTCTCTGCTCTGGCCGAACCACATTCGGACCAGACTCTTTTTGGCTGCCTCTTTTCTTTCTCGGCCAGAGATTCACAGAGCCTGCAGATGACTTTGCACTGTTGCAGAAATGATGGGCTTCCAAAAGGGACTGTTGTTGCAATCCACGGTGGACAGACTGGCATGCTGTGGACAGATGAAGAGTCAATGAAGGCTGCAGAGGTCTGCACCGCTGGGCTGCTGTTCTGAAATGAGATGCACGAATGACGTTGCTCCCCCTTTATAGGAAATGTAGGTTTTCCGGCTAGGCCATCCTCTAGGCATTCCTCAATATCCGAGATAGTCTCCTCTGCTAATGTTTTTTCATTATTAAACGCCTTATTTTCCGTGCTGCATCCGCTAGGCATCCATTCTTGCATCCATTTGCGTCCGCTTCCGCTTCCTCTGCGTCGAGTGGATGCGAGTTCGTGGATGCGCAGCGGATGCCTAGCGGATATAGCGGATATGTAAACGAAGCTGTAGCCGGATGCCTAGCGGATGCGTAGCGGAATGCAGAACGGTACGAACTGGATTACATTTCTGGCGCAAAAGTTTTGGGCAACCCAACAACTTTTGGAGCGCGATGGAAAGTCCAATAAACGATGACTGGACGAGATAGAGAGAAGCAAAACGGAGGCATGAGTTACATTGCGTTTTCGAACAGATGGCAAGCTTTTTTGTCCGTTTTACATCCTCTTTGCATCCATTGGTTCAGTGTGACAGGGGCTTTACTTTTTATTCATCTAGTCCCTTCCAATTTAAGTTGTACTTTCCTATTCAATTTCTTATTCGTATTGGTGTTTAGTATCATGGTGTTCTTTTGGCTTCACATCTTCTACTTCTTTTGCAAACTGCTGGAGGATTATCAATACCAAAGTACTCTGGTATTATTGCATTTCTGAAAGGATGGCCAAAAATATATCGGATGGAAAAGGCAGAAGAAATGGCAGTGAACATCTTATCAAAATATCAATTTCCTAAAGCCAGTGTCTCCCTTTTTATTGTCAACTATGATTTAATACATATTGTACATTTTTTCCTTATTCCTTCAGTAAAGCCTGTGAAATATATTCTTGGCAAATCAGAAATAATATTTCCTAGCCATTACTTTCAGATCAAGAAAAATCCACTTTCTCCCCAATTTTTCATAATTTTTAGAGATATCCAAAAGGATTTTATATTAGGAAGCACATAACAACACTAACAAAATAGAATGGGCATGTTAGGCATATCTATGAAGTTGTAGCAAATGGAGAAGAGGCAGCACATTTGTTTTATTTTGAGATATCATGTTACTCATAGGATGAGGAAGAGGCAGCAATTAATGAAACTGCTTTTTGCCTTTCTGTCTCTGCCAACACAATTGATTCAGGCAGCATATTCTAGCCTGTATCCTTGTTGCTAGGTTGGAAAAATCTAATACCAACATTTTAAGTCTATGGCTAAGTGCATGGCATATACTGAAAATAGCCAATGACATTACAAAATGTTCACTAGCTTTGAAATTGAGTAGGACATACAAGAGTTATTTAAGACAAGCACAAATGAGAGGAATATAAAATGGTGGTTCATTAAGATGAAATGTGTTTGGAAATCTGGCATGTCAGTCATGGGGCAACTGGTTGCTGGGGCAATTTCTATGTATAATATGCGCATCCAGAAAATTCCAGGACTCAGATGGTGGTCATTTAGAATGAGCAAAGAACAGGTTAAATAAAATAGCTTGAAACACCACTTTAAGATGTACTGAATGGTACCTAGATGATGAAGCAAATCCTGTTTATTTTGTTCCCGTCAAGCTTTCTCATGAATACCAGCTGTGTACTGCAATGTTATGAATCTAGAAACTAATGGGAGATGACAGAGAGGGAAAGATTGATTCTGATTTGGGGAATGTAGAAATTGAAGAAATGAATGAAAAGACAATGGAGCTTTTACAGTGATACAAAGGATTTTAATGATCAATATTCACTCAAAACCAGAACTTTTATTTCTGATGGACTGATGGACATTCAATTAGAAAAAAGCCATGGAAGAGTTTTACTTTTTACTTTTGCATGCTTAATATATACCAGCTATTTCTATAACAACAAGCATATCTAATCAGCAAGTCCAAAAGTTAGAATTTAATTTGTTTCTGTTTCAAGACAAAATCTAGAAGCATTTTCAAGTAGAAATGAAATTGGATTCAATCAAATATGTGGAATTGTCAAATATGTGGGAGGCATTATAAGGAAAATACATGTGTCTTTTAGTTGGTGGGTTGAAGGCAATAGTTACAGAATCACAAAATGAAAATTTTAGAGGTAATCTATTTAACTCCCTGACCAATGTAAGAATCTGCTATCTCTGTATTCCAAGCCAATAGCCATCTGACATCTATTTAAAGACCAGGTCACATTGCCCGACAGACGCAAAACGTATGTAAAAAAGACACAGAGGACAAGCAAATTTTCCATCCATTGTTATCCGCTCTCAAAAGTGCTCCAAATTTGCATAAAGAGAATGGACAATAACAGATGGGGGGAGGACGTATCGCGGATGTAAAATGGATGCTCAATGGAAGCCTAGCGGATGAAAGTGGATGGAAGCAGATGG
>BHFT01047353.1:0-61286 GCA_004320025.1 Laticauda laticaudata | reverse complement strand
GCTTAACGTCTGTGCTGGCCGAATTGGCCCCATCTTCACACCTGAAATCTTCAATAAATTACTAGAGATGTGTATGTTCCTTCCCCTGCTGCCAAATGCTCTACCATCATCCCAGTGCCAAAGAAGCCTCCATAAGGAACTGAAATGACTACAGCCCAGTTGCTCTAACATCTGTAGTTATGAAACCTTGTGGGAAAGGCTTGTGCTTGTCCACTGAAAACCATCATGGATTTACTTAGATCCCACACAAGTTTGCATACCCAGCAATATATTATAGATGATGCTGTTAATATGGCCTGCACTAATCCTATCACACCTTGATCTCCAATAACCTATACAGGGGTCCCCTCCGTTAGACTTCAGTTCAGCATTCAATACCATCATGTCAGACATCTTCTGACTAACCAGTAGCAGTACCTTGAACACATTGTTCAGTGGAATCATAAGCTTCCTAACAGACAGGACAGCAGCAAGGTCAAATATCTACGGCAGAATCATATCTGAATACTGTACAATGAAGCACAGGAATCCCCCCTAAGTTGTGGTGCTTTCTCCACTTCTCTTTCCTAATACCATGACTGCATCACAAACAATTCCATCTGTTAAATTACTGAAGTTTCAGAGATACAACAGGTGTTGGTCCTCAATTCGAGACAAACGAAAACTCTGTATACTGACCGGAGATTGAACAGCTTGCTTGTAGTGTAACTGGGAACACTCTGGAACTGAACACCTCAGAACTGTAGAAATGGTGATAGACTTTAGAAAGAAACCTCCCATACTATCAAAGCTCTTGCAATACTAGACAACACAAGTTATCAAAGTAGAGAGCCTTCAAGTTTTCTAGATTATATCAAGACTTAAAGGGACACCTAAACATCAAAAGCATCAATCAAAAAAAAGCACAAACCAAGAATGTTCTTTCTGACCGCCCTAACTCAGAAAGCTCCAAACTGCCCAAGGAGCTGCCTTGATACAGTTCTACAGGAGGAATTAATTTGAGTCTGTCATCTGCACCTTATAACTACACCTGCTGTTTGGGTTCTGCAACCCAACAGACAGGCACAGACTCAGAGAAATATGAGGACTGCCTTAAAACAACTACCCACCTGTCTTATCCAATCAAGAACCTTAATACTGCATGAGTCAAGAGGGGCTGTGAAAATGTTAGACCCCTCAACATCCCGGACATAAAATGTTTCAAACTCCTACCCTCAAAACAACACTATAGGGCACTTGCACAACAAGAACAACTAGACACAGAACAGTTTTTTAACCCAATTCCACTCACTCTGCTAAAACAAATCATTCCCTCAACACTGTTCAACTATTTATCAAAGTGTGCACTATTTACTATAATCTTCTTATCACTCCTTTCATCCATCTCCCTCCCATGTGACTGTATGACTGTAACTTTGTCGCTTTGTATCCTCATGATTTATATTTGAAACTGTTCCTAGTATGATTTGATTGCTTATTGACCCCTAACTGACTATATTAAGTGTTGTACCTTGTGAGTCTTGACGAATGGTAATCTTCTTTATGAATATCTGAGAGCATTTGCAACCCAAGAAAATTCTTGTGTGTCCATCACACTTGGGCCATAAAGAATTATATCTTTATTATATTATTAGTTTATTCTAATTGAGTCAAAACAAAATAACTGTGTCCTTACCATTCACACTAGAAGTAAATCAAATGATGGTTGACTTTATTATTTCAGATTGAAATAAGCATGCTCTAGCATAGTGGTTCCCAAAGTGGGAATGCCTTAGGGGGGGCTAAGAAAGGCAAAGGGGGCTGGCAGGGGGATGCTAAGAAGGTGGCAGGGGGGCTTTCGAGGCACCAGCCCCTGCAGGTTCATTCATTGACTGTAGGACCTGAACCAGCACCTCCAATGCAGAAGCGGAGGCAGGTTAACGATATAGCCATGGCCGCATTTGATGTGCCACCTCGCTGCCACCTCTTAGTGCTCCTCTTGCCCCCTTGGGAATGCTAAGAAGCGGCAGGGTTGTTCCAAGGCGCCGGACTGCAGGTTTCACCCACTAGACTGTAGTAATGCTTCAGAGCTGGCGCCCTCCAATGCGGAAACGGTGGCATCGTTATTGTGCCACCAATGGCCGATTCGACATGCTGCCCCCCCTGCCACCTCTTAGCATCCCCAAGGGGGCGCAGAGGGGTGCTAAGAGGCAGCAGGGGGGGTGTTCACAGGTGCGGCCAGCCTGCATTGAGGCACTGGCTCTGGAGTGGTGCTACAGTTATGGGTGAACCTGCAGGGCTGGCATCTCAAATGCCCCCCCCAGCCCTTCTTAGCATCCCAAGGGGCCAGCCAGGGTGCTAAGAGGCAAGCAGGGGGGCAGCAGGGGCGTGCATCAAAACATGGCCGCAGGCAAGCACGTAAATACCATTCCGCATTGGGTGCTGGCTCCGGAGTGGTGCTAGTCAAATGGGTGAAAACGTGCAGGCGCTGGCCAGTGCCTTTGAATGCTCCTGCTGCCTCTTCGAGCCCCTCTGCGGCCCCTTGGGACGCTAAAAGGCAGCAAGCAACGGGGGCAATTTGAGGTGCCTGCAAGGTTTCACCCATTGACCGCTCCGGAGCCCGATGCCTCCAATCGCGGCAGCACGCATTGGGAAAAAAGCCACTGCCATCATTTCTCAAAGTGCTACATGCTTCAACCTTCTGTCTGCCTGCCCTGTCCTGTCTGTCCATCTTCCAGTCCATCCATCCAAAAGGTCCTGTTTGTCTCCTTACCTTCGTTCCTGGCCTGCCTGCCTGCCTGCCTGCCTATCTATCTATCTATCTATCTAATCTATCTATTCTACTATCTATCTATCTATCTATCTATCTATCATCCATCCATCCATCCATCCATGTTCAATAGCCGCGGGCTCGCAAGCACATTGGGAAAGTAAGCAAAGCCAGTCTGAGAGGGAGGGAGGGAGGGAGGGAGGAGGGAGGGAGAGAAAGAAAGAGAGAGGAGACCTTGATGCTCAGAGATTGAAATGAGGCCTAGTTTAGAACTGAGGCCCCTTTTCCACATTGAAACCTCTTTTGGCTATCTATTAAGGTTTTGTGGGCAAAACATGGTCAAGAACAATCAGGAAGTTCTCAACATTTTTGTTTGAGGCTTTTAAACAGGATCCTTGGACCAGATCTCACCCTAAAAAATACTTTTCCCCAAATGTATTTTCTTTTCCCCAATTACCAAAATGTACTGGTTAAATTACAAGAAACCACATACCACATGTTCCTTCTAACCCTGCCTGGAGCAGGTGATGGAACTATGAATAGATATCTCATTATCTTTCCTCTCTCCCTCCTCTCCCTCCTTCTTTATTTCTTCTTCTTTCTGTCCTATCTGTCAATTTCCCCGTCTTTAGTCCACTTTTTCTTTTCTTTTCTTTTATCTTTCTTTTTCTTCCTCTCTTTCTCTCTCTCTTCTTTTTCTCGTTTTCCTTTCCTTCTCAGGTTCAGCCTTTTAGATCAGGGGTCGCCAGAACTTTTGAACCTCAGGGGCCATCAAACTCATAATTTTCAATCCCTGGGACCACTAATATGAATTTTTAACTGACAGGTGGCTTTCTGGCATTGGTGGAGAGAGAAGGAGCGAGAGAGATCTGATCCAACCTCTCTCTCTCCCTCTCTCTCCCCTCACACGCAGAGGGTGGGATTTAGACTCCTTGATCTAAAACTTGGTCAAAACCCTAAAAAGCAGATTCACATAGCTGTGGGGGAGGCCCAATCATAAATTAGAACAACTTGCTAAACAACTGGGCATTAAGTGATGACCACTTGTATTTGGTTTGCAGTCCCCGTGCCAGGCCCACATTGTCACATGACTAGCACCACACTCACCTGCCATCATGTGACCAGCAAGCCAACACCCTTAAATAAGGCCATGCCAATCCAGAGAATTGAATCCCAGCCTTGGGTCGGGGCACTGGAGATATGTTTGTAGCACCAAAGGGGAAGTGAACTGAAAAAGTTTGGGAACCACTAGAGTCCACATCTTCTTGAGAATACCTATGACAATTAGGAGTTATCTTGTCTGGCCCTGGTGCTTTTCCTGGCTTTTGTCTGTGAAATAGATCTTGCACTTATTTTTCTGTGATCACCAGAGGTTGTAAACCCAATGGGTTGGGGTCAGTTGTAGACGGCTTGGCTGTTGTTGGTGTATTTGAGATGGGGATTGTGGAGATAGGTAGCTGTAGTTTCCTTTGGAACCTGCAGTAAAACATATTCAGATCATCTGCTGGTTGTTGATTTCCTTCTGCTTGGGAAGGAGGTTTGCTGTAGCCAGTGATGTCTTTAAGAGTTTTCTCATGTTTGCTGGTTCATTTGTTGAGAACTGATTCCTTAACTTTTCAGAGTAGCTCAAGCAAAATGTCCTGAGCCAACCCCCACCATAGTCATAACATTTCAGTCTATATTCTATGTTTGGATTCAGAAGGGAGATGATTTGCAGCATCTGTGAGTGTGTATATATTGCACCTGATGACATCTCCTTAAATCTTCTCCTGGCAGCTTCTTTAAAAGAGCCTTCCTCAGATTCCACAAAGAACTGTCCTGTGTCTTAATTTAGAAGAACACCCCCTTTCCCCAAATTAAATTGGAACTTTAATGCTGGGAAAGAACTCATTCCATTTCCTGGTCTAAAACCACAATTAGTCAACCGTACTAATATTCATCAAGTTACTCTTTTGTCCAGCAACATAAATCACAAGAGGAAGGTTCAGCAATCCTGATTCAAAGGGGACTCCTGTGTAGTTGTGGGTAATCCTTCTCACAGTTTCCTGTGTTGCCTGAAATTTGACCATAGGTTGCTATATTTACCGAATATGGAATTATTCTTGTGAGTGCAGCTAATATTTCTATTTTTCATTCTAGATTTCTGCACAGGAGAGTCGCAGAAAGAAGAAAGAATATGTAGAGTGCTTAGAGAAGAAGTAAGCCATTATTTTCCCTGGGTGACCCCATGAAGTTGATGCTAGGCTTGTGATGTCATTAGTTTCTCTTGAACTTGATTAGGATTTCTTGTATGATAATGATCTAATAGACAGACTAGCCTTTGTTTTAGTTCAGTTACTGCCCAATAGAATTGGCTCTTCTTGCATTTCTGCATCTGTAGCAATCATAGGAATGATTGGAATGGGAATGAGGACAAGTATATGTGGGAATGGGAATGAGGACAAGTATATGTGTCCCGGGATAATGTTGCAGGATCCAATCTGAGTTGGTCACCAGGACCTGAGGTTTGTTTTTTCAAGCTTTCAGACTCATGGCTGGAGCCCATCCTTGGGGAATTTCTCAGTCTCCCAGAGATTGAGAAATTCCTTGAGGATGGTCTCGAGCATGAGTCTGAAAGAGTGGAAGAACAAACCTCTAGTCCCAGTGACTGACTCAGATTGGCTCTGCAACCATAAGACTTGTTAGTCTTCTTTTCTGTCATTTCTTTTTGCCTTTGTCCTCTAGATGTTTTCTTTAATATGTTTAAAAACTATATGACCTATAGCAGCTAGCTGTGTAGTAAAAGGGCAATTTGGCAGTCAGGGACAAAATTATATATTGTGATGCCTAATGCTCCTTAAGAAAAATAAAGGGTCAGGGTTTTTTTCTGGTTCAGATATAAAAAGTAATAGGTTTAAACTTCAACAAAAAAATTAAAATTATATATTAGAAACAACTTTCTAAAAACAGATTAGAGCTTTCTGAGCCAAAATAAATGTGTCATGGCAGATCAACCTTTCTGAGTAAAAATAAAAGGAAGACTAATTTGAAAGCCTAATTAGAGAGTCAGTTTGGTGTGGTAACTAAGGTATTGGACTAGAAACCAGGAGGCCATAGTTATAGGCCTCCCTAGAAGACTCGGGTGGTTGATTTGGGGCCAGTCACTCTCTCTTAGCCCAACTCACTTCACAGGATTGTTGTGTAGAAAAAAGCAGGCCAGAGTGTTAATTGAGTACACCACCTTTACTTGACCAGAAATAAAAGTAGTATAAAGATCTAACAAACAAATAAAAGTCACATGGTATTTAAAAACAATGATGAAGTATTGCTTGGGATTGGCCTGCTATTTCTTGAATGTCATTTTTTTCCTCACTGAAATTCCTCCCCTGCAATTTGTTAGCACTTCCCCTGTTTCAAAGAATTCCATGAACAACAACACAAAACCTATAGGAGATCTTGATTGTAGATCCCATGTCACCTTTAAAAGCAGATAAAGACTTCAGATTAAGGAGCATTAAGGTTCAACTAAATAAATGTTGCTAGGATTTAGTTTGTCTAAAACATACACATTTATCTGAAGGAAGGGCTGCAATCAGTCTTGTGTATTCAGAAAGAAGATTGCATCAAAAGACATTGGGTTGATTTAGAACAAACGTCTGTAGTCAGATCTTCTTTCCCCTCCATATTATTCCCCATTAATTACTTTCTTTGTTTCCATTTTCTTATCCAAATCAAGCTTGTAATATGATGTTCATCAGTACATCTCTCCCTTGATTGATTTCCAAAATATTAGTAAACTGCTCAACAGTAGTTACTGTGAGAGGCATCTAGGTGTCTTAGTGGACTACCACTTAAGTACGAGCCAGCAGTATGCTGCAGCCGACAAAAAAGGTAATGCATTCCTAGGCTGCATCAACACAGACATAACATCAAGACAACAAGTGATAGTACCACTTTATACCACACTGGTGAGACCCCATTTGGAATACTGTGTCCAGTTCTGATCACCATGATACAAAAAAGATGTTGAGATCCTGGAAAGTATTTAGAGAAGAGCAACAAAGATGATAAAGAATCTAGAGGCTAAATTCTATGATGAATGGTTGAGGGAACTAGGTATGCCTAGCCTATCAAAAAGAAAGATCAGGGCGACATGATAAGTCTCCCAGTACTTGAGTCACTGTTACAAAAAAGAAGGGATTGACTTGTTTTCTCAGGCATCAGAGTGGAAAGCTTGTCAAAGAGACATCCAACTGAAAGATAAGGAGAAATTTTCTGTCAGTGAGAACAATTAAGCAATGGAATAGCTTGCTGCCTGGGGTTGTGGGTGCTCCATCACTGGAGGTTTTCAAAAATAAACTGGACAACCATTTGATTGGGATAACATAAGGCTCCTGCCTTAAGCAAGGGGATGGGCTGGAAGACTCCTGAAACCCTTCCAGCCTTATGATTCTATCATTTTTACTATAATAAGCAAAACGAAGCTCTAGGTAAAAATATGAAAAGATTACTCCAATTTATTAGAAAATATTCACTCTTACTATAATTTCCAGTCTGAGAGATCTCAAGCTCAAACCCTTTCTGAATCTCATCATAAATTGTATTTTATTTAAAATAAATAATTTGAAATATTCTTATTTTCCCACAAACATAATTCTTCATTTGTACAACTCCGTTTTCTTTTTACTTCCACTGAAGATTGGAAACTATTCTGCCACCAAATGTTTTCAAGTATCACACATTTCAGAGGCTGTATCAAAGCATAACGATGATTTATGCAACTCATCAGCCATGGAATAATCAGAATTTATTGATGGTTAGTCAAACAAACATCTTGAGATTATGTCTAGTCTTTTTGTCCTTTACCTCTTTGCTGATGATACATGTTTGTTTTGTTGTTATATACAATGTCCACCGGATTCATAAACTAATAGATTTAACAAATTTATTTATTAAAGGCATCTAATAAATAACACCCTGTTTCTCCAATAATATGGCCTCCCCCAATAGGAAGTCCCAGCATGTTTTATAGGCATGAAATGAAATTAAGCCCCTCCCCCCAAATTAAGACCTATATTAAAAAATGCAAAATGAGGGGGAATGGTGGGGGGGGGCTTGCCGTTAGGCAGTACTTTTGTTGCACACCCGGATATGGTGCTGCCTGCATTGACCCCGATACAAAGTGCCCCACCAATGCCGAGGTCAACATCCAAGCCATCAACCACCCACCCACCCGAAAATACAAAGGGGGGAATTAAGTCACCCCCGAAAAGATGGCCTAGCCATTTTTGGGGGGCTCAAAAAAAAAGTATCCGGCCTTATTATATGAGAAACATGGGTAGAGCAATGTGATGTGTGTTTCAGAATACAGTTTAAAGCAGTAATTTCGATGTGTAACATTATGCAAATGAATCCATAGGAGAAATGGAAAATAAAGGGCTCTCCCTATCCCCTTCAAAAATCCGTAGTTTCCCAAAAAGCATAAACAGCTGAGTAAAGAGGGAAAAGAAGCCAAGATGTTTACAATTCACATCCATGGAATCACACTGCTGGAAAAGACCTTGAACATCATGTCATCCAACTCCTTGTTCAATGCAAGGTCAGCAGTGCAAGATGCTATTGCTGCATCCCCAACAGATGGCTATTCAGACTCCATCTGATTCCGTCCAGCAAAGAAGAGTCCACCACCTCCCAGGCCAGCTACTTCGGCGGCCAAACAGCTCTTTCAGTATATTTCTTCTAATGCTTAACTGAACTTTGCCTCCTTGGAATTTCTATTCACTGGTTCCAGGCCTGGAGAAAGAAATAATCTCTTCCATCTTTTGCATAACAGACCTTCAGATATTTGAGGTCTGCGATTATATTTTGCTTTAATGTTTTCTTCTCCAGGCTAAACCTGTGCAAATCTACTAGCTGTAGCTAATAGAATTTGGCTTTCAGCCTATTCACCATCATAACTGATTTTCTCTGAATTAATTCTTAGATCCATTTTAAAACAGGGTAGCCAGAACTGGACACAGCCTTCCAAATGTAGCTTGATTAACACAGAGAATCCCATGAGTGTTTTGTGACCTAAACATTAATGTAGTCTATAGCAATTACTTTATTATTTTAAGTTTAATATTTTTCCCTTTCTTCATTTAATAACATGGAACAAAGAAAAGGGGGGGAGGATACACCAATAACAAAAAAAGGCATGTCTCTGTTTATACTCAAATCTGTTTCTATCTCAGTGAAAGTTTCTGCTAATATTTTTTTTCTGTTCCCATGAATGAAATTCATTTTTGAGAAATATTTGAGCCTTTGAATTGATTTTATTCTATTATTGGCAGCTTCTGTTCATGAAAGGCATAGGAGTGTTGTTTACTCTTTGGATGGCTTTGGACTAATCATTATTGTCTATTTTCTGATGTATAGTGAAGATAAATATAATAAACATTGTGAGTAATTTTGAAGAACTCAAAAATGGAGTGCAGTCAATAGTAGCCATTTTGCTTTTCTTATTACGTTTTGTGTACAGTGGGAATCACATAAAATCCCAAGGAGTCCATGGAGACTTTGTTTTATTTATTGTCATCTTTAATACAATTTTTAACCACCCTGTGTTTCCTAATTGTAAGGCAACATATTAGTCCTCAGAACAAACACAGGATTTATGACTAGTGCTTACTCATCCCTGATTTTTGTATTTTTAGTCAGAGTGCTAAGCTGCTTCAAATTATTTATCAGATAGAGCCTGTTTCCTGGCAGGGAGCAATGACAGAGATGCTTAATACCAAACTGTATGTCGTATTATCCACTCACAGTTGAAATTAATCTGCACAAATTCTTTATAGAAATGTCAGCAGACTCAAAGAATCCCAAGGAAGCCTGAACAGTTTGGGATTATGAGGGAGGGTAAAACGGAAGTGTAGGTTTTTCTCTATTTGCCAAACTCCTAACAAAATGGCCTCTCCAAAATTGCTGTTTTAATTTCAAATGGTGCAAATGGTGGGCATTGTCTTGCTGAGAAGTAAGCCACAAGTCATCTCACGAGCAGACCAGGGGCAAGGCCTGGAAGAAAATCCTTGATGTTTGCAAGAGGAATTCATATCAATGTGCTGCATAATTTCTTTAGGGACCAAAATGAGCCTAGGCCTAGGCAGACTGATAATTTAGGATTAATTTCATTTAAAATGCTTCTTTTTTAAAAAAATTGCATGTTTTCTCTTCATTGCGGAGTCTTTTTGAGACAGTCTGATGTGTGCATCTGTTACCACATGCCTAATAGAGGCTTTCCTTGAATTGTAAATAGAAGCTTCAGAAAGACCAGTTTTGTCAGAATTGTGGCAGAGAAAAGAACAGGTTAAAGTCCTCCATTCTCTCCATGCGCACCCACCACAATCCTCAGCCTGCTCAGGCTTTCCCAAAGTTTCTATTTACAGAACAAAATGTGTGCATTTTAATTGCTTTCACACAAATAACATTCCATTTGGTTTCAGTCCTTAGGAACTGGAATATGGATTAGAATGGGTGTACATCATATTCATGAATTTGTTTTGCTTCTCCAGAGTTGAAACATATACATCTGAGAATAATGAACTGTGGAAAAAGGTGGAGACATTAGAAAACGCAAACAGGTGAGGAGAACCCAAATTTTTCTATCTTTACCAAAAGGTCCTGTTGAGAAAAAGGCTTGGGAGAATGCAGAAAAAAGAAGGAAGATCACTTAGCTCCACCCCTTACTTTATGATATAAATAATATAGATTATATTTAATCCACATCAGTAGTGCATACATGCCAGACTTTCTTAAAGTAACTGTTGTTGTCAATTGTGAATCGTTACAGCAGTCTTAATACCTGCATATTGTCTTTATGAAGTTTCCTTAAGTATTCATGCATGCATATGTAATGTTTCCTTGTATATGCATGTTGATATGCAGTTTTACCAAGTCTATTCACATTTCTATATAACCTCTCCTATATTTCCATTTGTATATGTCACATAATTTGAAAGCCCCAAAATACTTCAAGTTGAATACTACAGGATTCACTATCCACTCCTGCGACAAGAGATTCCATTTAATGAATTCTTTGATTTGTCTAGCAAATAAGCCTGAAATTTATTTCTTTTACCTATCTACTGGTACTTTTTGATAGATGTTAGATTACCCTACAGCAGGAGTGTCAAACTCAAGGCCCGGGGGGTGGAAGGGAATCTGGTCTGCAGGGTGCTTAGATCTGGCCCACCCTGGAAACAGCAAAGGACTGGCCCACAGTGCTTCTGAGCTCCGTTCTCACTGGCAGAGGGTTTCAGGAGGCCATGGCAGTTGAAAATGGAGCTCAGGAGCCTGTTTCCACTGGCAGAGTGCTCGGGCCACCATAGGTGCCCCTGACACGAGTGCCCACCCTGGCCACGCCCACCCTGGCCCCTCGAGGTCAAACACAACCCTGGTGCAATTCTCAATGAAATCGAGTTTGACACCCCTGCCCTACAGGAGCAGGTTTTGGTTTTCTTCTCTTCTAGGTTTTTTTTTTTTTCCCCAGCAATGAATCAGCTGCATTTGGTTAGTAACTTTTNGGTTTTTTTTTTTTTCCCCAGCAATGAATCAGCTGCATTTGGTTAGTAACTTTTAGGAATTTTTTTTGTTGAGACAGCCAGGACTGAACTTTTGTGGTTTATTTGCTTTTTAAATAATTGGAGCAGGGGGAGAGAAAAATAGGCACATTTCCTGGGTGTATTCCAACTCTAGTACTGTACTGAAATTCTGCAACAAATGTCTTTCCAGACCAATTCTTAAGCTGACTGTTTCCTCTAAGGGCAATTATATCCTGCAGCCGAAGCTGATCCTCCAGTCTTTTCTCAAGGCAACTACAGAAATTCCAGTCAGAATTGGAATTGGAATTATGGCAAGACCTGATTTGTTGCTCTTGCTGTCCTTATAGAGAAGGCAAACCTGATATCTGGCTGGTGGGTCCCGGTGTGGACCAATCTACCTATACCTGTCTTTTCCTTTTAGGCAGGGGTTCCCAACCTTTTCTATACCCCACACCCCTAGAAAGCTTCTGATATATTCTCACACTCCTAACAAAAATAAAAAATATATGGATATAATGAAACTTCTAAACCCAAGTTTTCGCACCTCCTGGAATATTGTCTCGCACCCCAGTTGGGAACCCCTGCTTTTAGGGATTACTCCTTCCTCACAAGTTTTGTGCCTTTTCTTTGCTTTCCCAGATGATTGCACCCATGGATGCCTTCATTTCTCTTTCCACATTATTTCCCTTGATACCAAAGGTATCTCTTTTTTAAAGCAACATCATCAGCAATAATCCTTTGTTGGTACTATTATAATTCTGGTGCTATAAAAACTAAAGCAAAGAGCAACAGTTGTTCTTTCCTTCCCCTGCTTCTCTGCAGGTCCATGGAAGGCTAGAACTGGTAATCCCCAGTTTCATAGAAACAAAGAAGCCCTGTGCCTATGTTTCTATTTAAACAAGTTTTTAAAAAAGTAAAGGAGAGAGAAGTGAAGCAAAGCAAAGCTTTGCTGTACTGAGGGCAGGGGTGGTTTGCCCCGGTTTGGGCAAACCCGTAGCTAGTTTTATGGTCGGTTTGGCGAACTGACAAATCCCACCCCTGGCTGGCCCCGTCCCGCCCACCCCGCCCCTCCCAGGAGTCCCCACGCAGCCCGTTTGGATGCCGGGTAAATGCAGGGCCTGCATGGAGGTTCGGGGAGGACAAAAAAAGGACTCCAGAGGACCTTTGGAGGCTGGGGGAGGCCATTTTTGCCCTCCCAGAGGCTCGAGGAAAGCCTCTGGAGCCCAGGGAGGTGAAAATGCCCCCCACCCTGGTGCAGGAGGCCGACTTAATCACACCCACCCAGCAGAAGAACTGGTTGCTGATATTTTTGAAGCCCACCCCTGACTGAGGACACTGGGCAGGGATCAGAAAGTAAGGGGAACATGCTTCACCCAGCCTGGGCAGAGACTAAAAGAATACTCACTGGGGGGATGTAGGGCCTGAATAGAATTTCTGATGGGGAAGATAGCTCATTGACTTAATAGGTCATCAGTGAAGCAACCCAATATTATAAAAAATCAACCACTGCCAACCAGCAGAGATCAGAGCAGACTGACAGCCTAAGATGAGATGGCTGCTTCAGCAGCAACCAGCCAGTGGGGCAGAGAAGGCATTTCTCAGGCACTGCTACCAACCTGAGCTGGGCTGCTATTGGAGTAGAAAGAAGAGAGGGAGATCATCCATTCTGAATGGCTCAAAATGGCTCAGGTCAGATATATAGATATATGTAGCAGTTTTGAATGGAAGCCAGGAAACATAGGTGTGAAGTGCATTTATGATTGGCCAATAGGTGGAGGCCATCAACCATTCATTCCTGTGCTCAGCAAGTGGATGAGTGGCCCTTATTGGTAATGGGCCAAGTAGAAAGTATATCTTTAGGCACTTGTCCTCTGTCAGGTTGACTCAACCCCTTTTTCAACATATAGTGAAGAACAAATGAGCTCCTTTCTTAAGTCTCGGTTCACAAAATAATTAGGAGTTTCAATCATATTTCAGTACTGAGGCAGGAGACTACCTTCCGTTGCACCAAATCCACAATACTGCATTGCACCCGAAGTCAGAACTGTTCTGCTCTCTATAAGCTGTCAAGCTGCCTTTGGTATATGGAGTGTTACAAATGAGCATACTTGAAATACTCTGTTCTGATTGGTCCACTAATACTCAAAGATGATTGGTGCTTTTAAGCGACGGTGATTGGTCAACAATTGCCGGCCCGTGATTGGCCCGCCTAGCAGCGGGAGATTCAAGGAGCCATCATTGGCCGCGAGCTGCAAGCAGCCTCTATAAAATAGGCTGCCGCGGCTCCACAGTCAGACTAATTCCAGGAACCAAACAAAGAGCTGAAAGTCACACTGGTCTCCAGTCTCTTTTTTCCCGTGATCTAACATGGAGGATACTAGAAGTATTGAAATATAGTTTGGTGGCCAGATACTGTATGTAGCACATGTACACAACATTTGCAAGCTTATGCAGCCTCCTCACTCTTCTGCATGGTAGGTCAACACAGCTGGCAGCTAGTTGATTTAATCAAGGATAAGATTCATTGGCAAGATGTGTGCCAATGTCAAACAGGTGTGACCCAGAGTTATGGAAATGCATTTATAGCCAAGGACACAGAACAGATAAGGATAACAAGATTTGAAGGACACTGGGGGAAAATGTCAGGAAGGCAATGTGCCCTGAATCTCTTGCTAAAGCTCATTTCTTGGAAGCACAGCTATTAGGTGGTTTTAGTTTCCAGACATAACTGTCATATTAGGAGAGGGTAGAGGTTTACTTAAAGGGAAATGTTTCTTTTCTTAGTTTAAACCAGAGGTCTACAAACTTGGCAACTTTAAGACTTGTGGACTTAAATTCTTGGAGAATTTTAGGAGTTGAAGTCCACAAATCTTAAAGTTGCCAAGTTTGGAGACCTCTGGTTTAAAATATGGGAAGGCAGCCCTGTTGCACCTTCACTATTCATTTCATTGATCAGGGCCTGAACTTCTGCTATAATAGTAGTTTGGAAAGGTTGTGGGTAGAGAGAGCTGACAACTAATTGAGCCCTGAGTCCATTGGAGAAAGAGAAATAAATCCCTGTAGATTTAGAGGTCTATGAAGAAGTGCTATTCCTTCCTAGACCTTATGAGCTGACTGTTTTGGTTGAGAACTTGTTTTTTGGGTTATACTACATAGCACAGACAGCCAAGAAAACAGCATAGTCCCATTTGGGGAATTAATTGCTGACAGGTTCTTTGAGAAGATGTATATTAGCAGAAGAGAAGCCACTGCAGATGACAGCATCTAGTCAAGCTTGAAAAAGCTAAGTGAGATCAAAATTGATTAGATGAGAGATCACAAAGGTCTCTGGACTTTAGACTAGATTGGAAGTTGAAAACCATTTCAGAAGAAGATAATGGCAAAGAACTTGTGTTGCCACAAAAATAACATTGATAGGATCATCTAGTTGCCAGGAGTTGAACCTTAATCAAGAGGGACCCCTTATAAATTTGTCGACTAAGGGGGTCTCTCACTGGTTACTGTTTTTGCTCTTCCAATTCATTTTACAAATTATAATGGCTGGAAAGGAGAAATCTATGTACTTTATCTTCCCTAGAATTGGTTTTTGCTTGCAGAGGGACAGTCTCCTCCATAACAATATCTCAACCCAGAGAATTTGCTTGGACTAAAAGACATGCAGGGAACTCAAATATCTACTCAATGTAAAAATGAGGGAAAATAGCAAGATCCCTCAGAATTGGCTTAACTTCCAATGAAAGGTGAAAATTAAACAATTGCTTATAAAATACAGAAAAATATCGACACAATCTCCTACTGACAATACGTAACTGATATAGTTTCATGTGGGAGTATAATACAATTTGGGAATCCTTCTAGATTCACAGCTTCTGCTTCAGAGGGAATCTTTGCAGAATTCTTTTTTTTAATCATACTAAGTCTTTGGGAATTAATTAACTGTTTTTAGCTAGCATTGTTGAATTTTGATTTTGGTATTTTTGTCGTTGCTCAGAGTTTGTATCGATTTATTATTTGAATTCAGTAACCAAATAAATGCTCTCACTAGATAAGCATGTGAATAATAAAAGGAATCTTTTTTTTTTTTTTGCTTAATGTGCTATGGATACCATTTTAAATGCACTCTGACTTTTTTATCCAGAATCTGCCCCCTCAAATAATCTNGAATCTTTTTTTTTTTTTTGCTTAATGTGCTATGGATACCATTTTAAATGCACTCTGACTTTTTTATCCAGAATCTGCCCCCTCAAATAATCTTCATTTGTGCTTGAGCTTTTCCATTCCAGTTGTGCTTTCTGCCCTCATTCAGTGGCTCTAACAGATGCTTTTCTCTTATGCTCAACAGCAGTTTATACCTACTTTATAGGATAGACAAAGCATCTTAGGATTCTGGAAGCTTGAAGCATCTTCTGTTTTTCAAAGGTGCTTTTCAGTGGATTTGATAGCTTTATTGATAGCTGATGACTGCCATCTACTGGACAAGTAATGACCCTTCTCTGATTCTCCCGCCAGTTCTGGACTCTCGGTTCAGAATCCCAAATCTTTGTCTCTTGTACTTTTTCTTCCACTTAAGAGTATTCTTCGCAAGTATTCTTTGTAATGTAGTTCTTCTGAAACTGTATCCAGCTTTTCAGATACAAATGCAGTTCAAATATTCCATGAGATTTATTATGACATGATTTATTATTAGCCCTCGGAAGTTGTGGGAGCGCCATCACTTGAGACTTTAAAGAAGAGATTGGACTGCCATTTGTCAGAAACCCCCCACTTGGGCGGGGGGGTTGGACTAGATGACCTACAAGATCCCTTCCAATTCTGATTATCTGTTATCTGTCAGATGAATTATCAGATTACAGCCATTTTAAAATATAATTTGATCATTAAACCTCAAAAAAGGCATCTCTGTGCCAAGAGCACCATAATCAAATTCAATCTTACTATTGATAGCTGTGGCAGGAAAAAAAATAACTTATTTGGACCAGAAGTCCCCATTTTGGGAATGCAAAGTCCCTATCTAGTTGAGCCAATTTGAAGTAATGGTTTAAGGCACCAGGCTAAAAACTAGTGGACGTTGAGTTCTAATCCTACTTCAGGTACAAAATCAATTGGGTAACCTTGTCACTTTCTCAGTTGTAGGAATAAAGCAGCAACAACAACAACAACAACAAAAACCCGCAGGAAATACTCCAGGCAGTTGCCACGTATTAACAGTGACTCAAAAGGACCAAAAGAGAAAGATATTTTTTTTTTGTGAGATGGACAACTATATAAACCTATTAAAGAAATAAATAATGTAATTTTAATAGGACATAAACCATACTATTTTTAGAGTTTTTAATTTTTTAATGTGTTCTCTCATGATGATGAAAAAGTTATTTTTAAAAAATTAATTTCCTAGGACTCTTCTGCAGCAGTTACAAAAGCTACAATCTCTGGTTGCAGGGAAGGTTTCCAGGCCATACAAAATGGTCTCTACACAGACAGGAACATGCCTGATGGTAAGGTTTACCATAGTATTATTTTTAAACTTTCTTTGTAGACATATCATTTTCCATTCATAGTGATCTTGGCTTTGAAATTTTGCAAAGTTAAGGTTAGATTACCCACTTGCTGTCTGGTCCATTGTAATAAAGAATGCTCATCACTTCCTGAAGGCAGAAAATGATGTTGTCTTCCCTTCCTGGTCTATTACAAATGTTCACCTCACTCATATTTACAGCTTCAAATCAAAACAGTGTTTTTTGATCTGGGAATCTGAAGCTCCTCAGAGTAGATGATCTCTGAAAATTTGTTCCATTATAGTAACAACCTCCACCTTGGTTGGCTCCAATATCTGATATGCTGCCTCTCTCCCAATAGCTGATTGGTGCCCAGGGTGGCCATTTCTTCCTCGGCTGTCCAAGATTTCGATCTCTGCTGCTTGACAGTGATTTATTTTTACAATCCTGAAGTGAGAAATATTGGTATCTGTAGGGGAAAAAAGAATAGAAAGGGTCTGAGTTAGTGTCCAAGGACATAATGTGGGAAAGGGAGGGTGATGAAGGCATCTGTGTGCACACATTTAGGGAAGCAAAAGAAAGGCGCAGGGAGTCATGAGGAAGGAACATCCCTGAAAGGAAAAGACAAGCCATTCTGCAAAGGAGTCAGCCAGCTTTTCAGGCTTTCTTCCCTGTATGGATAGAAAAAAACAAAAAGCAAGATAGTGGCCAATCAAGTCTTACATAGTATAATGGTATGTAAGAATGACCTTGGAAGACAGGAGGAAAAGTTATCGGCAGCGGAACAATAAACAAAATTTGAACCCAAAGGAGGAAAGTTAAAAAAAAAAAATCTCAGGAGGGACCCTCTCCAGTTTTCAGGAGAGTAGAAGTAAGGGACAGAAGGTGTGCAAGATTCTGCTAATGCAACCTTCCAATAAAGATAGAATTAGTACTCAAGGTTGTGCTTCTTTGTGTTTGGGTTACCTTGAAGGGGGATCACATGCCTGCAATTTGGACTAAGAATCTCTTCAGTCACATTTCTGAGGTTTAAGAAACAGCCAGGACATTATATGAGACAAGCAACATAGGCTTCAGTGTGAAATTGCCCTTAGTATTGTAGAGTCACTATTGCAGTATAAGAACAGTAGGAATGAATACTTTGAGCTTACTTGCTTAGATGGTAGTACCCTGATCAACTTGCTTCCCCTTCCTCTATTCCTCACTTCGAATAAAGTTTTGTTAGCTATTATGTCAGGAGAATTTATATATTTATTTTCTAATCCCCAAATGTAGCTTGAATTATGGTATTTCTGCATATGCTGAATCCACAGCATAAGATTTAGATTGCAAACTTCATAGAATGAGTAATGTTCCTTCCTGTAACCATCAGTGTGGTTCATCCTCCTCGCTTCCCACTCCAAACCAAGGAATTTTTCTAATGAATGCTAATGGGCTCTTACCTCTGGTATAAAAATAGCTAAAGCTGACATGCATTTTATAGCTGTCACAGGAAAATTTATTGTAAAAACATAATGGTACAATTTTTCTATCAACTTTAAATGAAAGTTGAATAAGTTTAAAATGTAATTTACTTTTGTTCCATTCTGGCAAAAATAAAGGCAGCTTCAGATATGCATTCTCTGTGCTGCAGATTCAAAGTGACCAAATAAAAGATTATTATTCGATGAATCGAGCCAAACTTCCCATCCCCCCCTTTTTTTTCTTTCATTACAACTTTAAAGTTTTCTCCTTTTTCTAGAAAAGTATTCTGGGTCTGTGAGTAACTTCTTCCTGATAGGCAAAAATTCAGCAGGTGATAACTTTCTTCATCCCTGTATCACTTGCTGGGGAGAGAATATCAATTCTAGATGAGCAGAAAAAGAATATTGTTTCAGTAGGTCTATTCTTACCTAAAGATGTGTTTGTAGTGTGGACCAAAGGATGCAATGTTCAGTGGCAGGCTCAGTATGGACTATTCCTGAACTCTGACCTATAGCATATAATTATAGGGCTGGATGAAAAATATACTGAGCATATATGCTGACCAGGGGTTCTTGGAAGCCTGATATGATTTTGAAAAGCCTATGAATATATTTGCCACTAACTTAGAGTTGCTCTGTGAAGGAGATGGGTGGTTTTTAAAGGTGACATATAAATAAATAAAACTTCCCAGTGATAGAGTGGAATTATTACAAGTTTAAATCTGTTCTTAGAATTCTTGTAAACCCATCTAAATTTTTAAACCTGAATCCATCAAGTGGAAATCTATTGATTTTCCTAAATGTATTTCATTTATTACATCTATATCCCAACTTTTCCACAGGAAATCACCCGTAAACTTTAGGGCTCAATAGAGAAATGAGATTGGGTTTTCCTTGTTATAGTCACTTCTCCATTTCAAAGTTGTTTTGGTGATTTCCATCTCTTCTCTTTCTTACTATTCATCTCTTCAAATGTCCTTTTTATTCAACCAGAGCACTGAATATTTCTTTTATGTGTTTTCTCCCATAGGTCCTAGTGCTGTGCTTTGTTCTGGTTTTGGGCTCCATGATGCCATGTCTCCCAGAATTCTCAACAACATCACAAATAGTAAAAGCAGCTCCGACGTCAGACATTTACACAACAAGTAAAAGTGAGTCAAATGTGAACGTTTCCTTCATTACTAAAAGCTTCTTTAATGCTTAATGATCCTTCTTTTCCAGGGATAACCCCATCATGGTTCGTTATATCCACAGAGATATATCATGATATTGCAGGGACAGGTAGAGTTTGGAAGTTTGAGCTGTGGGGCCTTTGCTCTTCTAATTTCTAAGGACACTTGATGGCCCAACAATGTTATTAATAAAAGTGTAGAGGCTTTTATTTTTTGTATCCTGTTCATTTGCCTAAGGATACAAATGGGAGGAGAAGCCTTTGTGAGGCAAAGCACTCCCATTTCAAACCTAAAAAAATCCGTAACTTGAATAATCACCTGAAATAATTGAGGAGGGCAATTTAGAGACAATATTGGCAAGAGCAAGAATAAATTTGCTCCACCACCCACCCCAGCCTCCTAGAGCCTTCCACATCTAATTCCCACCCATAAACACTCCAAACCACCCAAAGTATTGGAATTAATGGAATAGCTGATGTCGATAAATTTCTATTCCCAACCTTATTTAACTTACACACATAAATTGCAGCCCTCAAATTGGGCCATTGTGCTTCAAATTTCAGCAGTGTGATTTCATGGAGCAATGAAAAGAAGTAAATTCTAGCCATTTCTGGCCAATGGGCAGTAATTTGTCCAGTACAGGGATAATTAAATTATGAGGTAACTTGTCCTTCAGAGGTTTTGATTGCAATTTATTTTTTCATAGTCATTAATTCATGTCCAAAGTGTGTGATAAAGTTCCAAATTTTTGTTTCTTTTTCTCAAATATTAACTTACCTGGTTTTGTTTATTATTAAATTCATATCTATTTTTCGACTTACAATCAGGTAATAGTACTTGAAGTGGTTTCCACCAATTAATCAAAATGCAGAACACTAAAATCAGCAGAGTTAAAGTTATTATCATGAAAATAGATTAACAATTAAAAACAAATAGTTAAATGATGTATTCTTACCACTTTTGTAAATAATGGGAGTAGGAAAGCAGCCACTGCCCCAGGGAGAACTTTCTGTGGCCTGGAAGTCAGACAAGAGAAGGCCTCCTCTCATATAACAAACACCCAAATTCTGGCAGCTAGGATATCTTCAGAAGGACTTCTTCTGCTGATATAAGCAACTCAGTAGATTTGTAAGACAGAGATGATATGCACAGATACCGTATTAAGCTCTTTAGGATTTTTAAGATCAACACCAGTGTTTCAAGTTGTGTCTGACAGGCAACTGATATCTTGTACAGATTTTCCAGTGCAGACACCCACAAACTCTATAACCTATACCAATTAGCAGCTATATTTTGCCTCAGTCGTGATGTCTATTTAAGGGTAGCTACACATTGAGCATATTGCAGAATAGTTTTATCACACAGGTTATTTATATTTATTCCTCCAATTTTAAATTTTCTAACCTTCTTTCAATTCAGTTTCCCTTCATATACAGTGTTCTGTATGGAACTTGGTAGGTTCCAAGTTCCTCTTTCTGATTGATTGGTCGAAAAGGCCACTCACGGATTGGTTATTCAAGAACCAATCTGGGAAGTCTGCCAAACAGCGGTAACAGTCAAAAGAGTGTCAATGGCTACAAGCCGCAGGCAAGCCGCCTTAAAAAAGGGCTGCCGCGCGGTTTGGGCTGTTGTTCCGTATACTTTTGCCTTGCGAGTTTAATAAATAGTTGTGTTTTGGAACCCAGTCTCACACGCTTCTTTCCGGACGGAACATACAGTAGTTTGGTATATAGTCTGAATAAATAAAGGGGGAGTATAAGCCTTGTCTTCGGGATGGGATTCAATTTTTTTAACAACCGGTTCTGTGGCATGGCTTAATTGGTGGGTGTGGCTTGGTGGTAACGTTACTGGCTGCGCATGGCCAACTCAATATCACTCACATTGAGGCATGCATCTCCTCGCCTGGCCTTTCATGACTGTGAGGATGCTGCAATAGTCGTAAGTGTGAAAAAATGGTTATGAGACACTTTTTTCAGTGCCACTTTAATTTTGAATGGTCACTCCACACAAGCAAAATACCAGCAAAGAAAAGGAAAAAAACTCCAGAGAATTCCAGAGACAGGAAGTCTAGTCCTGCAATAATGTAAAAAAGGTTAACAGAGAGGCAGTTTCTGTAAGCAACACCAGAATGTTTCTTCCTGCCTTCCTTACAGGATTAGGCCAGTAATTTCTTCTAACAACCAGTTCTCTAAACTGATTGAATGTTAACAACCGGTTCTAGCAAATAGATATGAACCTGTAGAATCCCACCCCTGCTTGTCTTACTCCTCTGTCAACTCTGACCTAGTCTGTTTGGCCATACTAGGAAGGGTACAGGTTTTGCATAAGATCACAAGATGTTCTGGGATTCACATTTTCCAAAGCACATTCCAGATCTTAACATTCTTGACACAGTTGAAGGCCTTTCTA
This sequence comes from Laticauda laticaudata, assembly GCA_004320025.1. Taxonomy (NCBI): domain Eukaryota; kingdom Metazoa; phylum Chordata; class Lepidosauria; order Squamata; family Elapidae; genus Laticauda; species Laticauda laticaudata. Next base: position 39,440 of record BHFT01047353.1, on the reverse strand, counting down.
TATATAATGAATCATATATTAATTTCTTCTTAATGTTTTTGTGTTCTCAGTTATTCAATCTGCATCAGCAACAAGGCCTTTTATTCCCTGGCCTCTTCTAAAGCCAGCTTGAATTTTTGGCAATTCCATTTCCACATACAATTCTGATCTGCCCTGAATGATCTTGAAATTAAAGATATTTATGGTTGTTTTCCCACTCTATTAAGCCTCCTTTCTTTAGTATTGGTCCTTAGACAAACCTTCCCATCTGCTAGCCACAATTTTGTAATCCAGATTTACTGGCACAGTTTGGTCAGAAATGAAGACCTTCCTGAGATTTTTGTCTTTCTTGATTTTGGCTTCTTTTCTTGGCAGTTTCCTATGTTCTAACAGTCAATTTGCTTTCTTAATTTTTTTTTTTTTACTTCAGCAGTTTCTTTTTCATCCTTAACTATTACATTGATCTAACTCCACAGTTCCTCTGGTTCCCTATCAATGAGTTTCAGGATTTCAAAGCAATTCCTGATGTTTTTCTTGATAGATTGTTATCATGGACACTGGTTGGCATGCTTCTTCTAATTCAGCTTTACTTTAGATTGACTTGGAACTCGAACATGAGCAGTTTATGATCTCTTCCACAGTCAGCCCCTGGCCACGTATCTGCTGTTATAACTGAATTCTTCCACCTCATTGTAAATTGATTTCTGTGTATTCTGTCCAGTGTTGTCCATGCATATGCATGCATATCCTATTATTGGATTGACAGAAATTGAAAAATCTTCCTTTGTTTCATTTTCTGGGACTACACAATTCAATTAAATTTTCTTCCTTAATATCTCCAATTAGGGCATTCTAGTTTCTAACCACAAGCAGCATGTTCTGTGAAGTTCAGATCGGATTTTATTATAAAACTTATCAATCTGAAGCAGAGGCATGCTATTTCCAGAGCTCATTGATGAACAAATTCCATATTTGGGTGGTATAATATAATACAGTAAAATAGTAACATCTTCACTTTAACTTTCTCCAAAGAATCTGGAGCACCATAATAAAAATTAACCAATAATGTACATGACCATTTCTTTTATACCCTTTAAACTCATGTTTAAGTAAAGGTAAATAAAACTCCTTATTCTAAATTTTACATACCAATCTCAGAAATGGAAATAACAGGGCCAGCCCTATCTTATACACTGCTATTAAAGTTGATTATATTTCTGAGCTAAATAAATAGCTTTTCCATTGTATAGGAATAATTTTTACCAGACGCTAGAAACCCCTGGTGTTGGTATAGATATTCTTCATACAGTATCAAGCAAATATCCTTATGTACATAGTACTGCAGATTATAACTATAATTTGAAAACTTTATTGTTTACATAAGTATTATGTCTACAAAACCTGCAATTAATACATACATATTTTTACTGTGCATTAGCATCACTTCTGCTGGCACTGAGTCCATTAGTTGTCTGAAAACTGTATTAAATTATCTGTATTGCTTTAAAACAATTACACAGCATTTATTACAAAGTGGTGTGGTGGCCTAGTGATGAAGATGCTCACCTCCTATTTAAGTTGAGAGTTCAATGCTACATAGTGGCAGATGTTTCTCTCTCAAGGCACAAAGGAAAAATATCTGCTACGAACTCCATGTAGGTGTCAGGAAGGATATCTGGCCAGTAAATGCTCAGCTACATTCTGTCAACCTGACTCTATCATGAATTAAGGGAACACAGGGTTGTAAAAAGAGGGGGGGGGAAACCCTTTTATTATAAATGGTGGTATTTTGAAGACTTAACAGTCAACAGGATAAAACTTTGCACTCAAATAAGGGGTTTGAGGAAGAGACTTGCTTTTTACTGTTTATTTCTTGAAGCCAAATAATGAGACCTCATAGAATAGCCTTATTATTAATATTGTAGAAAGTAGGAAAGAGCCAAACTGTATTAGATTTTCAGCAATTATGTGTTCTATATTAACATACTTGAAATACCCTTTTCTGATTGGTCCATAAATGCCACTTGCTGATTGGTTCAAANAAAAACGCAAGCCTGATTGGTTCGCATTGCTGCCTTGTGATTGCCCCGCCAGATCGGTGGGAGATTCAAAGAGCCGTCATTGGCCGCGAGCCATGAGCAGCCGCTATAAAAGAGGCTGCTGCGGCTCCACGGTTAGAACTGATGCAAGGAACCAAATAAAGAGCTGAAAGTCAAACTGGTCTCGAGTCTCTTTTTCCCGCAATCTAACAACTATGCTTTTGTAAGGAGGTATTTGTTTAAGTGAGAGGCAATCCATTCCTGTGATTTTACCAACTGACTGCATTAAAGACAGTGATGTGTCACAGAGAAAAAACAAATAAATTGGAAGTGCTTGTCAGATTAAAACAAATACAGATTCATTTGTTTTACCTTTATTGTCCTGCAGTTGAGTTTATGAGTTTCAAAGTATGTTCCCACATACTTTGAAACACAGCTTAAATGTTTTTCTTTGACATTTGATTATTTATTTATCTTTGAATATTTTCTTTGTAAAAATCTAAACTAAGCTATTTGCTGTAAACTGGTGAGGAGATATATATATAAATTCTTACCTCCTGCTCTCTAGAGGTTGGCACTGGTATAACAACATTTCTTGAGAAGGAGTATAAAGAAATAATCAGTCCTCTCAGATGTAGGGAGGGATTCAGCTTTTGTCAGCTGTATCATTCTGGATAAAACAAGGCAACTTAAATGGAAAACTTAACTTAGTGGAAAAACCACCACAATCTGTTCCAGTGCTTTGAATAGCAGTTTACTTAAAATGTTGCATGGAAGCAATGCACATAGGCATTTCCACTTCAAGCTACCATTGAAGATGCAACCATAGAAATGGGATGAAATTAAAACTGGCTACCCTAACATTCATAATGATCAAAAATTGGATCAGGATGATTCTGAGAACTTAGATAACTTTTGTTAACATTTATGTTTTTCTTAATGCAATACAGGTTTAATAATAGTGTGGGCACCCAAATTTTTCTTGCAGCCATTGAGAACTAACAATCAGCCTTCATATGCGGTCAAGATTCTACATCTACAATAGTTCCCTGCCATGCTATCATGCCTCAGTGGCATGAGAATGATAATCTTACAACAACTGCAGATATGGAAACCCTTCTCTTCCCTTCCACAAATTAACCCATAGCAGTATCCCAAAGCAGGGCTTAATGGTGCCAACAATGTTGCAGAGAAGCTGAGGAGAAGCAAGCAGGGAGGACACTTGCTTTTGCTAGACCTGGCTGTCTACTCAGAGATAAAGCAGTTACTGAAGGAGGGAATGCTCTGAGATAGTCCTAATCATAAAGCACTATCCTCCGTAAAAGGCAACCAGAAGCACTAACCAAACCCTTCCCATCCACCTACAAGCTATCAGGTGCCCAATAGATGCCTCCTATCATTCTATGAGAGGTTTTTTTTTTCAAATATCCCAAAGAAAATTTCATTGGCTCAGTTTTCTTGGTATGTTTTAAAACCCTCCAATAACAGAGTTCCTCGTTTGCTTTCTCACAAAGGTCTGAAGAAATGTATTTCAGCCGAATAGAAGGTGAAGAAGTCTGCTGCCTAACAATGTATTGAATACTGTGGCTCACTCAATCTGATATTCAATGCTCTGATTCCTGGATCTCATCACTGTCTCCATAAAACTGTCAAGTGACATAACAGCACTGTCAGAAGAAACATCTTATGCAAAATCCAACTATTACATTCTAAAGGAATATACCTGGCTCCAAAGCCTGATGGAAGAGCCCTGAGCCCTACGCTTTAAAACTGAAATACATATAGATATACACATGGTACATATACATATACACAGACACACAAGCACACACATACATATTGACTGAATGACTTAGTGTTTACATAAAATAGTCTGATTATATTTTACTAATTTAATATAACTAAAAGTAAATTTGCATTCCGTTAAACAACATTTAGACTGGCGGAAAGGACCATTACAGCCTTTATGTAGGGAAAGATTGTATGCTCCTTCTTTAAACTAGCTTCCCCAATCAGATTAGCTCTAAATGAATTGGGAGTGTAATTCCCAAAGCTTTTTACTTAGCATAGATGTTGGCTAAAAGTCTGGAGGTTATATTTCCATCTGGCGAATGTTCTACTCAGGGAGAGTGATCTAGCATTTTCTCAACTACCGAACAAGCCAGTTCAAAACCTTTCCATGTCTCTACATATCTGGCACTCGCAGTTTTTAGCTTCTCATTGATTCTAAGTAGCTAGAGAGCTAAAATAATTCGGCAAGATCTTGCCCTTGTTGGATCAATAAATAACTGCTGCTGCAAAAAAGAAGGATCTACACTCTTCAAAGATTGGGTATTATACATTGGGTATTATAACAAATCACAAAAATATGGGAACCCATTTAGTCTCACTGAGCTTTTCTATATGACAGCAGTGTCAAATTCAGGGCCCAGGGGCTGGATCCAGCCCTGGGGGTGCTTAGATCTGGCACCCTGGGCCCACCCTGGAAACAGCAAAGGACTGACCCGTGGGGCTTCTGCCGGTAAAAATGGAGCTTGTGGAGTCAGTGCGTGGCCTGCCCAGGCTCCGTTTTTGACAACAGTGGCCTCCTGCAACTCTCTGATAGCAAAAACAGAGCTTGGGGAGGCCACATGTAGCCTCCCTGAGCTCTGTTTTCACTGACAGAGGATTGCAGGAGGCTGTCATAGCCAAAAATGGAACTCAGGAGAGCCCTGTGCAGCCTCACCATGAGTGACATGGAGGTGGCCACGCCTTGTCTACAACCCCAGCCCCCGAGGTCAAACACAACCCTGATGTGGCCCTCAATGAAATCGAGTTTGACACCCCTGCTATATAAGTAATTATATCTTATTGTAATACAGAGTTCCTGTTATGCTTATAACATGAATTGTATTTATGTGTTACATGAATGTGGGTGGCTGAATACTTATGCACATATATATATGCAATATACCTGTGTCATGCACCATCTGAAAGTCATTGAGTGGTATGTTCATATTAACTGATTTACACCATTGAGCAGTGGGCTTATCCAAATAGTTTTGTATATATGAAGCTAAACAGTTATTATGTTTAATCTCAGATCCTCCTCAACTCCAGGGAAAGTCAGAACTATGATAATAAATTTACTGTCTGTCTGGGAAGGAAGCTAAGTACTAGTCCAATTTGAGATGTTAGCACAGAAAGAACATATTTTCTACAGGAAACTAAGTTTACAAACAATGCCATTCTGACATTATTGATGGGGCCAGAAGTTGCAAAAACATCAAGAATATTACTAAGCTACATTTGGAAGAATAAAATTTAGTCAAAACGTTAATGCTAGAAGTAACAAACATCTGGAAATATCTGGAAGAGCATCTTTTCTGTTTGTGCTTTAAAGGAGATACTCCCTTACAATACCATCAACAGACTGATTTTACAAAACAGGGCCTTTCCAGAGGTGTCTTTCAAATGTCCTTTGTGAAGTAATAAGTCTGGTGCTATTTTTACGCTCTTATCTTGCAACTCTATCATTGTTATATTGTATTAATCATTCCTTAATGTTATGTAAACTAATAAAATCACTTGTAGCTGGTTAATAAATTAAGACAAAAACAAAAATGTTCCAAGATCTTGATTGCATAAATGTAAAATCCTACTGGTGAAATACAATAAGTAAACTCTATGTGGAAACCTAGCTGGGTTTTAGTGATAAATTTACAGAAGCTCCGTACAACAGAGGAGGAGGAGATATACTTCCATTATTATAATATCCGGATTGAGCATGAAAGACTAATTGTTGTAAATTATTGTATCTATATAATTAAATATCAGACTATGGAAATTAAATTATACCTGATATTACAGTGTACAATGTGTGAGGAAGGAATTTTTTCCAATAATGGGTACACTGATAATGTGTGTTTTCTGGGATGACCCAATTTAATAGAGATTGGCATATTCCTTCTCTAGTCTAAGCTAAGACTTACATTGCCTTATATTTCACAGTTGACAAATAATTACTGCTGGCTGCTAAAAAAAGATGGATTATGTTGAAATGACCTCTTTATGCTACTATTTCTATCCTTAAGGATACTTTACTTATCAATTAAATGGAACTTCATTCAATGATCTCTACCAATTTTACAATAAGAGCTCATCTGATTTGTGCTTATAATTTATACAGGGGCAGATTTGACAGATCTTATGTGTATAAACTATGGTGGAATTGTTCCTTCTTTCAAAGAGAACATTGTTTTACATTATTTAAAGGATAGTTCTGTAAAGTGCACCCAAGAGTTCATTTGAAGTTACTGGGGACAGAAAAATGCAGTTCATGCCCTATTCTCATCTTTTCCTTATTCTCTGAAATATTCTAATGGGACACTTTTCTGGTAAACATTTCACCAAACAGTGCTTCAACTTTTGGCACTACTCTACTTTCTTTAGAACAGAGGTCTCCAAACTTGGCAACTATAAGACTAGTGGCTTTCAACTCCCAGAATTCTCCAGCCAGCATGGCTGGCTGAGGAATTCTGGGAGTTGAAGTCCACAAGTTTTCAAATTGCCAAATTTGGAAAGCCCTGCTTTAGAACCAGGAAAGAGAATTTTCTTGTAATTTTTAAAGAAGTTTATCTTAAAGATATGAAGTTGAGAAACTAATAGGACTTATGGAAGGAGATACAGACTTGCTAAGTCTTGATCAACAGTTTTGATAATTTCTAAGGATGGTACAATCAGTAGTGGTAAGATGGGAGGGGCATACCATGAAAATTCAAGGGGACACACAGATGGTCAGCAGGGAGTTAACACACATGGTAATGCAAGATAATGTTGTTTACTGGCCTTGAAAAAAGGTAGAATCTAGAACATCCAGAAGCATCTCAGGTGCCAGGTGGTAAGACAAGATTAAAGAATTAACCATGAGTCAGGACTTAGAAGCTCCTCTGGAGTATTCTGTCAGCTCATTACTGACTCTTGTGGACTGGTAGAAACTAGAAGACGTGGATTCCATAGAGCAACAAAAAGCTAAGTGACTTAGACTTCTGTTGCTTTCTCATCAAGAATATCCTGCAAGTCAATAGGTGAGTGAATTTTACATTCTCAGTTTCTATGAGCTAATGAAAAATGCTCAGATCTGGACAAAAACTGTAGTAGAAAAAAAGGGCAATAACTGAGGAAGGAATAGCCTCTGTCCTTTGGAAGTAGCAAGGACTGGAGGACCCTCTTTAGTTAGACTTTTATAGCACCAAAAAACCAGTAATGGTAGGTTTAGGTCCCTCTCAAGCAATTCTTGTAGGATTGCATCTCCCACCACTCCCACCATTGTGTCATGTGGGGTGGGAATAATTGGAATACAAATATATACTAGGTGAAGATGGTTAGAATTCTAATACTAATAAAACAAAATTACAGGAGATATGAAGGAACACCTCTGAGCTAGTTTTATCACTAACTATTTGATCTGTATCTTGAAATATTTGTGCTTTGAATGCCTGATAGCTGTAGAGGTTTCCTAGAGATTTTTAAATTTTGAAACAAAATGAATCTACTTTGTGCTAATTCATATTAGTTTGGATTTGTTGCTATACTTTTCTTCTCTTTTAACATTTTGTTCTTTTAAGGGAATCATCCCTATCTTGTAGCATAAAACCCATGCTTAGAACTTGGTTTATATAATGCTTAAAGGCATAGGTTTTATCTTTCTGGTTGATACAATGAAGGGAAGAAAAATTTCCAACCATGAATAGGAAAAATACACTCTGTATTTTTATATTAAAATATAAATTATATTTTATGGAACATTGGAGATAACTGGGAAATATGATGAGATCATATAAGGCAGTCTCTTTTGTAAAATATTTTAATAAAATATCAAAAATTTGAGTTTCTGGAGAAAATAAAGGGTCCATGAAATCTGAAAATGTGTCTGTAGATAATAATTTCTTTGATATTTCTTAGAAGTTGATAAGTTGTTCAAGATGAAAAGATAGATAGATATATATTATTTATATATTATATTATATGCTGTTCAGCTTCCTTCGGGTATTATCCCACGTCATTGTAGTTCTGTTAAAGTTGTAGCAACGTTTCAGCAGAATCTCATCTGCCATCATCAGGCTTCTGTATTTGGAATGAATGTATGAATGTTGTATCCTGTATGTTGGAAACAGAAGCCTGATGATGGCAGATGAGATTCTGCTGAAACGTTGCTACAACTTTAACAGAACTACAATGACGTGGGATAATACCCGAAGGAAGCTAAACAGCACAAATGTAAGTACCCGCGAGAGCTTAAAAAAACATATATGTGTGTATATATATATAATATATATATATATATATATATATATATATATATATATATATATATATATATATAAAGCACATACTTCATATGCCAAAGTATTTATATGCCACTTATACTTATATACTCTGAGAAGCACAGAGCTGAAGAAACAAGCCTGAAGATGATGAATGAAACTTCATCGAAACGTTGCCTAGATACTTCCAATTCTACGCGGGAGAAAACCCGAATAACCAGAGATCCATATATATATATATATATATATATATATATATGTGTGTGTGTGTGTGTGTGTGTGTGTGTGTGTTTTTAAGTGTTTTGTGGATACTTACATGTGTGCTGTTCAGCTTCCTTTGGGTATTATCCCACGTCATTGTAGTGCTTTTAAAGTTGTAGCAACATTTCAGCAGAATCTCATCTGCCATCCTCAGGCTTCTGTATTGAGTTTGTATTATTTGTAACAGAAGCCTGATGATGGCAGATGAGATTCTGCTGAAACGGTGCTACAACTTTAAAAGCACTACAATGCTTTGTACAATGAAACACTACAATGTTCGTGGACCACGAACACGAAGCCAAACAACAGGATCACAGCTCACCAGCTCAAATCCCCCAGCAACTAAGACTAACCTGAGCACAACCAAGCCCCCACCTGAACAGAACTCACCCCCAGCCAATCAAACACAGCCAAACCCACATAAGAACACACCCCAGCCAATCAGAACACAGCCAAGCCCCCACCCAATCAAGTAAAACCCCCACTAGCAATTAAAAGGAAGAAGCAGCTGCAAGCTCACATTTACTCTGAGAAGCACAGGGCCGAAGAAACAAGCCTGAAGATGATGAATGAGACTTCATCCAAACGAACGTTGCCTAGATACTTCCAATTTTACGTGGGAGAAAACCCGAATAACCAAAGATCCACATACAAATATTCGCGAAAACCTCAGAAAACATATATATATCAACAGGGAACAATCAACTGAAGTTTTAATGGTTAAAAGCTATTGATCCATCTATCTTCCACGAATTTGCCAAACTTTCTAAACTCATATAAACCACCTGCCATTATCACGTCTTGTGACAAAGAATTCTAGAAGCCAGAAAGAATACCATATAGGAAGACATTAATTATTTTAATTCATCCAAATCTATGACTTATTAGGTTAATTTGGATATTTCAAAGTCTAATGTCTTCAAATAAATCATAAATCTCTATTCTCTGCTATTTGAATTGTGTTTTTTATACTTTTGGGAATATTATTTCTCAGATGATAGGACTGGAATTGTTCAGTACTTCTATTGCATTCAATTATTTGATTATGTTCAAATATTAATGTCCATTAATTAGTTTTTATGTTATAAACATTTTTACTTCTTTATATTTCTTCATATAATTGATGACAGAGATAGTGACAAGTTGTCCCAAAGATGTTCTTAATTGCTCTATGAATTAATTGATTGATTAGATTGCAAGAATGGTGCAAAGATAATGAAGCTAAAAATTATATTTCAATTGTGATACTTTATGGAATAAGAGAGTGAAGTATTTGATCAGGTGAAGGGCTTCTCTTTCACTGGATATATTCAAGCAGAGGCTAGACAGATATTTATCCAGTATGCTTTAATTTTGATTCCTATACTGAGTTAGGTTTGATGGCATGAATGGCCTCTTTGAGCTCTATATTTATATAATTGTAACTGGATTTTGCACTACAAGATGAACCAGCCATCAGCTTGTACAGATATTATTAGACTGCTTAAATTACAAATTCAGCAATCAACATGGGATCTCAAATTAGAAAGTCTGTAGAGTTATTTAATTCACAGCACTAATTTGCATATCATACTAAGACACAGATTTTAATCACATCTCAGTTTGTTGAATAAGCCATAGTTGATTGGGTTCTCTTACCACACCAAGGCATAAACTTGATCTATGAATTTCAAAGGTTGGATTCAGCCAACATATCAAATGGCCACAGTTGCTGAGAGGAAGGTATTTGTGGCTTAACCCATCCAACACCTTCTCTAAAGCATTTCCAAATCTCCACCAAATTCAGCCTTTTGGTTGCATCATATAGACAATAAAAGGGGTTCTCCCTATCAGAAAAAGTTGAGAAATTGCTGCCAATTTCTTACAGTTTAATGACAACCAGCACAAGCTGAACATCAGAGAAATATAATATTTATCAGTAGTGCAATGCCACAAAACTCCATTAATTTAGCCTGGACTCATTGACTTGTTCATAATTTCAAGTCACCAATTATTTAAAATCACAAATAGCTGAATGGAACATGTTATACAACTCTGTATATAGAGTTTTCTTCCCTCTGTTGTTAAGGAAAATGGGAATTTAAATTACGGAAGAAAGACTCAAAGACATCATAAGTGCAGTGATCAAGTACATAAGAAGTTTTTAATCAAAAGTTCTCAGTTAGTAAAAGGATTTTAGGGAAGGGAGAAGAAAAATTGTATTTTCTGTTTCCACATCTTCAACTCTTAGGAAGCTTCTCCTATTAGTTAATGCTGACTTTTGAGGGGATAGAGGAAGAAATATACTGAGCATATAGTTTGATGAGTTTCTATGAGCAGAACATGATAGATTATCAGGAATAGTAGACAAATTAAACTTAACTTTCAAACTTAACATCGCTACCAGATGTATTGTACATTGTTTCCTGTGCATAAAATGAATGCAATTGTACTTACAAAAATGAATTGAAAGGACTTTGTCAAGTGCTATGTTATAGAAGGACAAAAAAACCCCGCAAGAATAGTTTAACAGTTTGACCAAGAGGGGGAAAGTAAATTAACTGAGAATGTGGGTGACACTGGAAAGAGAATGGGGCATAACTAAGACACGCCTTCTGATTAAGTCTATTATAAGGCAATTGTGTGAGTCTGCTAAGCACCACACTCCATTTTCAACGGTTCTTACTATCGTGCCCCCTAGTGTTGCAAAAAGGATACTGAAAAGAGATCACTGCTCCAATGTTTTGTTTCTAACAGCAAAGTTAGAAAGAAAATTCTAAATTATTGGAATTTCATGTTACAAACACAGTCTTTAAACTGTAGGCACTAGAGGCATTTCTCAGCTAGGAGTTATGAGAAATGCATTTAAAATAAAAGTATTGGTGTCATAATGTCTTCTAAATTCCCCTCTTTTCTCTCCTGTTTATACACAACTGAACAATTTTTCCTAAGAAAAAGTCTGAAAGAAAAAAAAACCCTAAATTTTATTTTGTCTAAATATGAAATAATAAATTGAATACAGTTACAATGATTATTTGGCATGTATTTTATTCTATCCCCCCTTCTGCTACATTTACAATTACAACTTTTGGAGAGGCTCTGGGGCATTATTTCTCTCTTTCTCTCCTCGATCCCCCACCCCCGTGCTTCTACTGCCTGTCTATTTCTGTGTATATGTGTCCATTTTATTATAGCAATAAAATTCCAGTTCTTGGTGATCAGATTCAAGGGCAGAACATACCAAATATGCTGATATGTATGGTTGTCACAAAGTTGCTTAATAGGTAGATAAGTATCCCTTCATATGTTGCTTCAAAGCAATTTAACACACTGAATATCATCCATATGTATGGATTGTATTTTTTCTTAAAATTATAATATGCAATTGTTACAAAAGAAAAAAGACCACCAAAGCACAGATATAGAATATTTTAAATTATAATGAGAAAGGAGCATCTACTGGTGGTCCATCTTTTGTTATGAAATAATCATAGCCAGTACCTGCATATCAGGAATTAAAGAAAAATATTTTGATCTCAGAACACTAATTCTATTCTCTTGAGCAAGTGATATTGTAGCCCACAAGGACTGTATTATAGAAGCTAAAATGTTCAATAAAAACTTTATTTACAGCTTAAACATACAAATATCCATGTCTGAATGTAATGAGAGAAGCTGTTGCAAATCAATTTTACTATAAACATTTGTCTAGCTGAGAGAACAGCAGAGAAATACTGGAATGCAATGGGCTGATAATGCTGTTATCTGGATCTACTGTAAAAAAATGAATGAATAGTAGCAGTTGACAAGAAGAGGGCCCATCTAGAAGCAACCAGAAATTGAATTAAAATAGTTGGTTATATTCATTGCAGGACATACAAACAATAATAACATGTAATGATCCCCATAGGAGTCACAAGGCACTGCTACTGAAGTGGCTCTGGTTTTCTGTCTCTGTTTAGTTCTACAAGGTATCCCAATAAGTCAGTTTTATGTGGTTTGACACAAAAAGCATCGCAAGCAATCTGCCCTAAGACTTCCTTGAAGGTAGAGTTGTGTTCATGTCTGTAACTTCTTAATTTATCTTCGTTCTTCTGTATTTCAAACTGAAACAGCCAATCAGGGAATGTTACCTCCAGGCTGAGCATTAAGAAGAGAACAAGAAGGACACAACAGAGGGACCAGAAGCTGAGAAGGAATGGCATTTCAGGTGAGAGAGAAAATAGGTTACTTCTACTTGCATATGAGTCACAAAAACAAACCTTGAATTAGGAGGAAACTGCTGTTTAATCAGCATCAAAGTTTGACAAGTTGCTTAATAAACTAATATTAATATGCATTTTAAATATTTTTCCCTCTCAAAGGAGGATTATGAATCTGGGATGAAGGAGAAACTTGATTTGGAGGCGGATGGAGATTCTTCATTGAAGCAGTCTAATATGTCACTTGCAAGTGGAGACAGTGAGTAATTGAAATCAATTGAAGAAAAAATGCAGAAATCTTTCAGGACAAACTTGTCATATACTATTGGGCTCTAAGATGTTGCAGGAATTTTGGAAGGATTTAGGATTCTACTTTGTACTTCAGATTATGTTTAACATAGTTGTTATTTAGACATTAGATCATAAATTGATCCCTGTTTAAAATATAGGCTAAGCCACATATCCATATCATATCCATATCACATATCATATTGGCTAAGCCACATATCCAAACATTTGAGAAAGTGCCCACTGCTCCAGCAAACAAGAGTCTGTGGTAGGTGTGTCAGTTGTCATTTTCTTCAAACCATTTTTTATAAAAAGTGATTCTCAAAGAGAGTAATGCCACACAAAGGAAAAATGTATCTAAGGCCAACTAATACATTGGGAGACATTCTCTTCCAAAGGTTCATTGATTGCAGTTGTCAGTCAGAGAAGATATCTTAGTTAAAGGTTTTTAAAAGAAGCTAGTGCATAATAACTTCGAACTGTGAGAAAATGAGTTTTTCTGTGATATACCAAGAACCCAAAAGCCTCTTAGGTAATTTTATATGGCAGATTGGATCATAGCTAACCATACTTAAGTCCACTGAAATTAACGGATTTTAAATTAGTCATGACTAATATACATTTCATTGGGTGCAATTTATTATGACAATATTTGGGTCCTTCCCTAATCAATCTAATATACTGAATTGTCCCTTTCCATTCCTGCAGTAATGTGCATAAGTCCTTTACTTAAAATTTAAAACCATAGTCCTTTACTTAAAATTTATGTACTCACTCTGTGTTTAAAGGCCTTTCAGATCAATCTCTGGAATGTGGGATTGGATCTGCGCCCCACAGACCTATCATGATGATATTTGAAAAAAGGTGAAAAAAGTGACATCTGGGTAGGACTGTGGTTGAATTAGTTATTTATTCAGTTTTGCCTCTAAAAGATAGTATTCTAAATGTGCTACTGGCTCAGGAAGGTTGGCATTACTTGGCATTCCTTCTCTGACTGTCCTGGCTCTTTCTTGACAATAACTAAGACTAAGAACATGCCTGTAAACTCCATATGATGAGTGGCAACATCTTTACATCTCAAAAAAACAACCAGAGGACTTTTATCACATTATTATATTATTTTTAAAATAAATTGGTGGCTTACAAAAATGTTGTAAAAACAAAAGAATATATCTATGCATCCACTTCATTGGCCTCACCCAATGCAAGTAACCAGAAAGCCTATATGTTTATTCTCATGCATACTTTTTCCATTCATTAACAGTAGAAAGGAAAATTGCACATTGTGCTAGATTTCTTGAAAGCAGAAATTGTTTGACTCCCATATCATAGTCCAGATCTGGATTGGAGCCTTTAACCCTAGCCTTTAACGCTTTTTTGGGAAACAAAATGCACTTAACAAGTGTGGTATTGATAAATTATCAATCTGTTCATATTTTTGTATTATTATTTTTTATTGTGAAATATCCATTATTATGTATAACATATCCACAATCTATCCATATTTCTGAGTGTTCCCTTAAGTGAAAAATTCCTGCAACTAAAGAACTATCCCAACAGGGAAGAAATGAGCAAAAATATTTCTCTGGTATCTGTTGTCATAAAGGGAGATTGTTTTGCTTTGTGTGATTTTTTTTTTCAGATATGGGAACGTATCTACAATGCCTACAAATAAAAACAAAATGAAAGACTTTAACAACAGCATAGCTTTGCTATAATAGTTTTCTACATGAAAAAATATAAGATTTATTTATTTGAATGGACAGGGAGCATATATAGACAAAATCTTGAATGTTGGCTAGTGTTTGGGGCTGGCAATGAGATAGAAACAGCAGCCACTGTGAACTCAATCAATATTTGCACACTCTTTACACTCTTTACACTGTACTTTAGAGCAAAGAAATAAATAACATATGTGTTCCTATTTAAGGGACAAGAAGAGGCTGAAGCACTGTATATATGCATTAGCTTGGATGGAAGAAAGAAGTTGTTTGACACACTGACTCCAAAAAGCCAAAAAAGCCATTTTTTGGTATTCATTAAGAACTAACTGTAAATCACTTTAGTGGAAGTGGATAAAGGCTGGGAATAGGGAGACCATGAGTTTTAGTATCACATTAGGCACAAAGCCAACTAGATGAGCTTGAGAATGACAAACCTCTTCAAAAAACCTTATCAAGGAAATTGCAGATACTTGTCCAGGCAGTCACCAGGAATCTACTTCCAAGGCATATACAAGAATATTTTGTATTTCATTGGAGAAGGGAAGTTAAATTTCCTTTAGAAAAATTGGCTGCTGCATTTCATTCAATGGTAACATTTGGAACCAAATCTGGACATCACCAATTTGTGGCAATATTATTTTAAATTTAGCTATAGATCTAAAAAAAAAATGCAACCTGGCACATTTTGCATAAAGATGATTACATTTGCTGTCTTTATTTTCATTCCATCTCAACTTAGTTGCACATAAAATTGGGTTTGGGAATGTAGCTGTGGATATAAGATTCAGCATAGAAGAGGGATGTGCTTAAAATGTAATGGCTATTGAACTTTCAGTTTTCCATGCTGAAAGTGACATGGTGCTTCTACCAATGATCAAGAAAAGAAATCTGTAACCATCTTTGAGAAGCAAAGCAGCTGAAAACATCCTATGTAATATTAATTAACAAAGAGGAACTCTGCATACAAGTCTGTAGCACAAATCTGTTGTCGCCCATGTATATTGAACTTTAATTCCCATTTCCCCAGCTAACATAATAAAAGAATCTGTAGTTCACCACATCTAGGGAAGGAGCTACTGTATTAGATTGAAGATGCTGTAATCCTTATGGCTATACATGATGACCAGATTCAGAACATGATGCCAGTTTCTTTCAGTCTCTAAATTGGACTTGGAAAACTTCCCTTGGTCTCATAATACCATCTATGTTCTGTATACCTTTGATCCTTTTTCCCAAGGGCACTATAAAATGGTAATTTTGCAGTAATACTAAACCAAATTATTTTGCTATCTAAGGTGAATTACTGGATGGTACCTTCAGTCTATCATATATAAAGTTATGTTCTGTTTAGGCTTTAGCAGTTTTAGCTGTCTTTCATACAGCAGCAGTCTATTTTCCAGGGTAGTAACAGGAACAAGTTTAGTTTAGTTTATTGTCATTGCACTTTGTACAATGAAATTAAATGCCAGAGTATTTAATATAAATACTCTTTTATAATATTTATAATATTCTATAATATTTTTATCTATAACAATAAAAAGAAACACACATCCTTCACATTCTATACAACTGAACTGAAAACCTGATATTGCATTAATAGTGCCCTATACAGTAGAATTCAAGGCAGGGTATGTGGTGCAGAAAGTTCCATTTTCCAAGTCTTGGCACTTACTATCTGAGATAGTTTTTTTTTGCTTTGCATTATGGGGGGGATATTTATAGGAAAGTTACCAACAAACTATGAATGCTATAATCATACCTACAGTGACTTTACTGAGGGAGGGGTTCTGACTCTATCCCAAGGATGGCTTAACTATTGAGAATCTCACCAATCCCACCATTTATAAATTGTCATATGGTTGCAACAGCACATTTAGGGCTAAAGTCTAGAGAGCAGATCCAAGAATGTTGGGGCCTGGGAACTAGATTGACAGATAAGCTAGAAGCAACTAACAAAAAAAAATAGATATCTCATTTTATTTGGCAAAATAAGCCTTCTCATTTCTCTCTTCTTTCTGCATTTTCAGTTCACCAGATGAACATTTGCCAGCATATCTGTGTATCATTCAGTCAGTACTCCTGGCCTGGTCACCAGGGAATATATCACCTGAGTAAAAGAAGGAGGGTAGAGAGGGTATCCATGGGCAAAGCAGGATCCTATCAGAGGCATGTGGACGCAAGTGAGTGTGTGCAGTGGCATCTTTAGTGGCATGGCAGACGCTCAGCTGCAAACCAGGAATTTCCCTCCTGAAATTTTCTTCTACCACAAGTTCACTTACTAGGCAATTCTTACTAGGCATTTACTAGGTACTTACTAGGCAATTCATTCTTAAACTGAATTTCCTGCCTGCAATATCAGAAAAAAATATCTTTATCTTCTTAACAAAGTGGATTATTGTAACATTACACCAAAATAATATATGTGAGGTGCTTTGAAGGCATTAAAAGTTGCACTGAAATTATTAGAATGACTGAAATTATCAGAGCATTATCTTCACAAATCAGTTGTACATGTCACATGCTAGTTAATTCGTGCAGAACACTATTTAGCAAAAAACTGAGCTTTTAAAAAAGATCAGAAATCCCTCTCTTTATGTATTGTACAAATCATACAAAAGGAAGATCAACAATTACCTTCTGAGATTTCAATAGGCACCATCAACTCACTTTTCAAAGCTATAATTGCTGCTACAGTATAAAATGATAAAGGATTAAGCTACATTTGATATAAACTTTGGAAGGAAGGCCATAATGCACTGGTAGACAACCTGGTCCCTACTGCCTACTAGTGGGCATTCCAGCTTTCATGGTGGGCAGTAGGTTTTTTGTCGCCTACTTTATAAATCACCATTACTGTGGAACTGGTGGGCGGTTAGAGAAAACTTTACTACTAACAGAGATACAAAAATAGGAAGTAGGTATAAAAAGGTTGACTACCCCTGCCCTAATGTATTAAAGTAGCTATAGAGGGATCAATTTTGTGGAGGAAAAACATTAGAAAGTTTGATTTTCTTAATCAAGATCATCTGTAATTTTGGGTTTCTAACTCAAGGTAGATTATATACAATCATCAATCAAAAGATTACATAATACTTTCTAACTAATTAGAAAGATAGATTAGTAGCACAGATGTCCTTGTGTTGGGTGAATTGGCTGTGGCCAGTAGAAATTGGCCCTTCCCTGTTGACAGTAACCGTCTGAGGGAAAGTCATTGAGCTTTGCCCCCTTATCAGGCAATCTGTTCTCCACAAGGACATTGGATTTCAGCTGTTCCTTGAACATTCCACTATTGATGATAAATACAAGTTGTGTTTGAAGTAAAGACAAACCCTATTGAGTTTAAGTTGTTTCTGTTTATTGCCAGTTAAAAGCAGATTCTTTCATTATTGGTGGGTATGATCAAGTGACAGTAAGAAATATGAACGCTACTTCACAATTTCCTACCTAGAACTTAATTTCAGTACAGGAGGTCAGGTGAATCACCCACCAAGTAATGGTATCAGAACATGGTGCTTGACAGAGCTACACCATTAGCCAACACAACAAAACCAATCTTGCCCTCAAAGAGGTTATAGACTAACAGTCATCCTATCAACTATATTTTCCTTCCCTTGACAATGGGGGTCAATGGAAGGAAAACATGGTTGATGGGATGACTGTATTTCAGTTATAATTCTGTGCATTAAAAAAAACCATATGGAACTAAAATTCTGAATTGAAGTAATTTGTATTTTGTGCAAATAATGGTTGAATTTGCCTGCATCAATTATATAAATAAAGACAAAAGCAGTTACTTCTCTGTATAATTCATCCTGTGCCTTCTAATTAGAAAAGAAGGAAAATAATACGGCTGTAGCCAGAGGTGACTCCACTTTGGATTTTCTTTGTCCATTCTCTGAACCATTTTTTAATACATGAATGTGCATATGTACCAAGAGCCTTGGTGCCTGCAGTTCAGATCCCACCAGGCTTAAGGTTGACTCAGCCTTCCATCCTTCCAAGGTGGGTAAAATGAGGACCCAAATTATTGGGGGCAATATGCTGACTCTGTAAAACCNGCCTTCCATCCTTCCAAGGTGGGTAAAATGAGGACCCAAATTATTGGGGGCAATATGCTGACTCTGTAAAACCACTTAGAGAGGGCTGTAAAACACAGTAAAGAGGTATATAAGTCTAAGTGCTGGTGCTACATGTTAGATTTATCAGATCATAGCTGCACAAATTTGCAAGACCAAGATAGAATCAAAGAGATGGTTTTCTGTATCTCTTTATTGCCAGATATTGGTTGTCTGGATTTTGTGCAGGCATGGTAGTGTACCTTGCGTATTTGTAAATGTTTATAAAAGTGACTTTCTTTTGAAACTAAATATTAGTATGGAAAGGTAGGGCATTTGATGAAAACCACAGTGCAACTGGGAACATTATATTTTATTTTCTTCTGTCCTATATTGAAAATTCAATCTCCATCATTGTCATCTTCATCATCATTATTGTTGTTATTATTTAATTTTTATTCTGCTCTTCCTCTTCATTAATCTTAGGGGAAAAGCTCCCCTTAAGATTAAAAAGCATTTTGTCACTATAAATTTGTCTCCCTTTTGCATTCCATACCCAATGAACATTGTTCCTCAGCTAATTCATGTTTAATTTTTTATTGTGTAATTACAATCCTATCACATTCATTACTATGTTTCTTGCCATATTAATTTCTGAGGGAGTCAAGCTATTCTACAAAGTACCTGAAGGCAGGACAAGAAGCAATGGATGGAAACTAATCAAGGAGAGAAGCAACTTAGAACTAAGGAGAAATTTCCTTACAGTCAGAACAATTAATCAGTGGAACAACTTGTCTCCAGAAGTTATGAATTCTCCAACAGCGGAAGTTTTTAAGAAGAGATTAGACAATTATTTATCCTAAATTATATTAGGCTTTCCGCCTGAGTGGGGGGTTGGACTAGAATACCTCCAAGGTCCTTTCCAACTCTGTTATTCTGTTCTGTTATTCAGGAAGAACAGAACAGGCACCATTTTATTCAATTACTTCAATTAGAATTAACTTTAGCGCTTCAGACAAAGATTGTATTGCTTGAATTAACACATCACATTAAGTCATAATATGTGTGTAGATTTTTAATTTTAATTTTGACTTAACTGTTTCTTTGATTCCTGTCAATGCAGTTTATAAAACATGGGTCTTGTTAGTATATACCGCCAATTATAGTTTATTCATCAAGCCAAAGTTAAGCAAACCATGACAGAGTAAAGTGTACACTCTGTCAATTAGTGGTTGATTTTGCTGAAAAGAATTTGACAACATGTCTTCATTGCCCAAGAGGGCAGCACTAGAACCAGTGGATTAAAATTACAAGGAAGGAGTTCAAGCTAGATATCAGAAGGAACTTCCTGACTGTTTGAGTTGTTAGATAGTGAAACAGACTGCCCACATGAAATGGTGAGGACTTATTTGCTGGAGGTCTTCAAACAGGCTGGATAGATATCTGTCAGGGGTGCAAGGGATCTTAGGAGGGTTCTCAGGTTCCTTCCAATCCTATTATGCCATCAATCCCTGAATATTTAAATATTTAATATTTTATTTATACTCAGTGCAATTAGAAACAATTCTGTAGATTAAGTTAATGTTCCAAATTTGAAGAATTATTCAGTAATGCCAGATCAAAAAGCTAAGGATTCCAGAAGGAATTATATCTCCCCCCTTCACTGCCTCCTGGTCTAGTGGAGTCTCTACCACTCACAAAAAAGATAGATACTCCTAATTTGCCTTCATTCTGAGTTCCATGTTGCTAAACTTTCTCCTGCAATTCTGCCTCTTTTATGGAGTAGAAGTATCAAGTATAATTTAGCAACTTAATTTCTTTTATGGACATCTATTTGTCTGGAATGGAACAGGGTCTCCTGCTTCAGCAGAGGGTTGGAGTAGTAGATTTCCAAGGTCTCTTCCAACTCTGTAATTCTATATTGTCCTTAATGTAATCCACTTGAAATTCATAGAACAGGTGTCATACAAATGCAAGTATGGGACTGATTTTGAATAATCTTGTTTTGAACTTGAGCTGTGATTTCTAGCCACTTAATGTCTTGTCCCCTCACCCAGAAAAGAACCAAACACCTTATATTTACTGTCAGCAAACGTAAAGTGGTTATGAATTTGCTATGAATACAAGAATCACTTGTGACAAGAACATAAGGGTGGAGTCAGAGTGTCTTGTGCAGTTGCCAAAAAGAGGATTTATAGAGCCAAAACTTCACATGTTTTTTTCCCTCCTTCTTGAATGTCGGACTGTAGAAGTTGTTTTCAAGGTAAGGTTGGTAAAGCAGGCTGAAATCAGAATAAAAAGAAAAAAAATTCAGTATAATATATCTGCAAAACTGTCGCCATATATGAGGATTAGTTGAAGTATTTTGGCTAGAACAATAGGAAAGATTTCTATAGGTTTTTAATTTAATTTTTTTAAAGTATGAATGGGTATGAATACATATTTAATCTAGAAATACAAGTATCTGTTCCACCCTGGGGAACTATTCCATTTCATCCTTAGGGTTTCTCCATAGTTAATACAGAAGGAAATATATTCTTCTTATTTGTTGGAAGTGTTTTTTTTAATTTGAATGTCACCCAGAACACTATTGTTATTTTGAATTATAAATGGAGAGAGAGAAATTGAATCATTAAAACAAATGATTGAAAAATTGAAACAATTGAAAAATTGAAACAATAGAACAGAACAGAACAGATCTCACAAAAAAGTTTTCACAAACATCCCATTACAAAGAAGGTATCTTTTTTCCTTAAAATTGTAGGGTATAATAAGTAGGTACTATCAGTTCGTAATATTGTGGGATATGATGGTTGGTGAGGAAAGCAAATATTTCCTTGTATGACAAATATAAATATAGATCTTGTAAAGGAAAGTAAAGATTCTTCTTGCTGGTATTTTTCCCCCTTGTAACAAAATAGATTGGCTTGTTTTTGCTACAGAGCAGCATTTTAGTGGTGCCTTTGATTGTTTGTAAATATGAGAGCCTATATCATAGCCTTGACGTCATGATAAAAAAATACAGGAATGATTTAAAAAATTGTTCCAACTTTGGGTAAAATAACTTTGGACACTTTCAGAGATAGACTTTCAAACATTATTAGACAGCTATGATAAACCCTAGACTCCATTTCTCATGGAAAGGGTGGAAAGGATCTATCTTTCCTCTCCACCATGAAATCCTCAACTCAATTCTTTTTTTTTTACTTGAATTTGAAAGTAAGGCCAATTGCATGATCTTGATCTCAGGCACACACTATTTATTCCCTTTCCCAGTGTTTTGCTTTATAGTTCCCAAATTGGCTGAATATGTGTGTGGACATATGTTACCCCTTGTTCTAGATTTGCTTCAGCAGTGAATAGAAGTGGAAAGGCAGACTTTTAAGAATGTTCTTCCTGAATCACTCAC
The DNA here is from genome assembly GCA_004320025.1 of Laticauda laticaudata. NCBI lineage: Eukaryota > Metazoa > Chordata > Lepidosauria > Squamata > Elapidae > Laticauda > Laticauda laticaudata. The sequence continues at coordinate 17,199 of BHFT01047353.1, read as the reverse complement.
AATGATATCACAACTAGCTTTCTATGGATGACCAAAAAACTGGGGTACCACAAGGAGGACAGGAAGAAGACGGGATATCCCTTTTACTAGTCCTCCACAGCTCAGTTTTTTTACAATCTATTGCCACCACAAATTGTTTGGAATATAGTCCCCATAATTTCCCATCAGCTTCGTGATGTTTGGTCCTACCCAAGTTGGAGAAGGCTAGTAGGTTTGCTTGCATGACTTCATATTTTTAAATAACTGCAATTGAATAAGTGACAAAATATTCAGAATGGCTATGCTAATTTTTAATCTGTGTGAGGGGATGGCAATGTCAGGAAGTATTAGATGCACCTTTTTATCACAAAGATACACTGAAAATAGAGTCTTCCCTTGGAGATATAAATTGTGTGGCGTGTCTTAGAAATTTAGTCACTTGCTCAAGGTACAGATAAACAAACTGGAATGTAATTTTCTGGTTCAAAGAGAAATCTAGAATCACAACTTGAGAATTCCCTAGGTTTCTGGACAAATGAGTATTATTATGATTATTAAATTATATTTTACATAGTAGCAAGAATTTTTATCTAAATCATCTTGCAAAGTTAACTTTTTTTTAACTGTATTCCATTCCACAACAGGACACCAAGTTTGCTTCCTTGGATTATTCCTATTTTGGCATAAGTAGTTAAAAATATAGCTTTGAAGTTATTTGCTATATTTTTTATTTTGCTCCAAAATTCATATCAACGTTCAGTCAATGAATGGAATGAAGAAGTAAAGTTTGTACTAATTATTTCATATTGGAAATTTCAATATTTATTTATTTGATTTCTAGAGCTACCCACTTTAGTAAGTGATTTGTTCAATAACTCAGTATTTCATTAACTACATCTATAACTGGAGAACATTTCCTCCAAATTCCACAAAAACAACTTTCTATTGTTTTTGCACTATTCTCAGATTAAGAATAAGAAAATGGTGGTGCACAGCTCATTGTAAATTGACTAGAAAAAGAACACTCAACTCTAGTGTGAAAAGAACAAAGTTTCCTTTGCTTAATGATAGGGTTGCCACCCAAACATTATTGCCCCCAAAAGGAAGGCAATGGTATTTTCTCTTCATTCATACAGTACATGGGATTTTGCCAAATAAATAATCTGCGCTGGTTTGTGAGATGAACTGTAATGTATTTTTTTTTCTACCTGAGCCCAATTGACAGATATAAGGATAGTTCATACACAATAGACCATCCATGTGTTAATCCATTTTCTGGGATCAAACAATATGTCGAGTCACAAACTAACCCAAGGAGATAATCATAAAATCATAATCACCCACAAAAGATTGAACTATAGTTATGGTAAGGGTTACAAGCTGCTGTCATTTATTTGACATTTATCTAAGGCAAAGAGTGTCCCGATTTCAGCAAGTATGAATGAATGAATGAGCCCATATAATAGAGTGGATAAAAAGTACTGGCTCCAATCAGAAGTACAGTACAGAGGGTGGTTGGTAGCAATGTCATATCTTTCATCTGATTTACTTCACAGAGTCATCAAGGGCATATAAAGGAATTATTTTCTGCATGCCGTTTGGAGCACATTGGAGGAAACGGGAAATGGAAAGAGTGGAGATGAAAAAGCAGTGAATGAGTAAACTTGTTTTCTTATTGACAGGTAGCTCCTCCTCACCTGAGGAGGAGCCAAGAAGTACGGAGCCTGTGAAGCCACTCATCTCCCACAAAGCTTCCTATAATGTACGTTCCTAGGGCTTGGAGAGATTTGAGTTTGGTTATGGTAATTTGGAAGCAGTTTCCAAGATATCAAGGATCCAGCCATAGAAACCTCTGGAGTGTTCTTTCTCTAAAGTAACCTTGAAAGCCCTAGTGGTGCTGGAATTGCCAAACAATTCTTTTTCTATGTAGAAAATAGATATATGTTTTGGATTTTTACACAGTCGCTAAATAATCCTTACTTGATTCAAAGTGTCTGATGTATCCTTGCTTAAGGTTCAAAAGATCAAGTCAAATCTTTGTCATGGCCACAGATCAGCAAAGGGTTCAAGAGAACTTGCAAAATATGAATAGAATATTTACAAAGTATTTAAAACAATATAAAAATAATAAAGCTATAAAGCATCAAAAAGACATAACAGCAAGCATAAAAAGCTGCCCATCTAAGTATCTCTTTAAGGGTGCTGCTTGATAATTTTATGGTGCATCTTGTAACTAGTTTCCATTTCTGTGTTCATCATAATGCTCTCTATCTTCTTCCTGAAATCCACCCAGCTCCCATCCCTGCACTCCAAGTCCATTAAAAGTAACTACAATCCCTTTAATTGGAATTGCTAACTGCCTGTTTGAAAAATATAGTAATTGTACAATTTTAGTTAAAGAAATGGTATAAGAAGAATCAATGAGATACCATTCCTCCTGACTTCCTGACTTCCACTTTTTAATAAATCTAAATGGTGGGAAAGCCAAACATGGAATTCCTACATTATTTTTCAGATCGCAGTTACAAATACAGGTCTGTTTAGAAACCAGATGTATCATGCAGACAGATTTTACATTTGGGGAAAGGATGCACTTCTACCATCACAAAATCATTTTGTGAGTGGCCAAGAACTTTGCAGTTGCAGTGGAATATACCTTCAAGTAATGAATAAAATCATAACACTCTTGCTTGCTTTTGCAATCTTAAACCAAATTTAAAAGTACAAATTTTCTTTAAAAAAAAGTACAGAATCTCAAAGCTAATTCTATCTTTCTCCCATAAAACTGTAAACATTGCCTTAAGAGATTCTAAAAAAGTGTACTCAAACTGAAAGTTTAACAGAAGAAAAATATTAAATGCCCGAGGGAAAAATATTTCTAATGAACATTTCTTTTTAAATAGCACAAACCAATCTTGACCAAGACGAGAAATACTCAAACTCAGTCAATTCTAATGACTTCCAAGGATATACCAGGAAATCCTAAGGCTATAGATTACTTTGGGACATCAAAAACATCCATGAGGAAAACAATGCAATCAGCTACATATGGCCACCAAGAAACCCTAGCTAAAATTTGAGTGAAAGTTTATTTTAAGGAAAAGAAAATGTTTTGCCTTGTTTCCATTGAATACACTTTGGAGCATACCTCTTGGTGCCTAAGCCAAAGAGCTCAACCTGCCAAAAATTGCACAGTTCTGATCTAAACAGGAATAAGGGCTACACAGCACAGGCTTTAGTGAGGTAGGAACAGCTTTCATTCAGGCTGATGTGGCAGTGAACTTATACAGCAGCCTTCCACCTCCCTTGTCCTCAGATGTGGAAACAACAATTCCTAGAACTCACAGTTAGCTCTCTCTATTTTTCTTTCCTAAAAGGAGGGTTTTCTTTTCACCACTGTTCCTTATGTCCTTAATGTCCTCATCAATGGAGGAGACATGCAGGGGATAAAATTGTTACACATCATTCCCCAGTATATCCCTACTTACAGAAATATTGCCTGTTGAATTTCTGCAAATTGAGTCACTGTTACAGAGCACTGAAGGAAGAACAAAATGGCAATCATTATGACATGTTTTTGCTATTCTCTTCAGTCATATGTGGAACTTCATGAGCTGGTCATGGACAAGAACAGAGAGTTTTGCTGGATGGAAGCTTCTCGCTGGATCAAACTGGAAGAGGACTTTGAGGAGATGGGGGATTGGGGGAGACCTCACCTTTCATACTTGACTTTCCAAAGCCTTCTAGAGGTGCACAAGGCTTTTAGCAAAGGTGAGGAAAGGAACTGCAAGGACTGTACAATTTTCCTTAAGAACTTGCCCTTTGATTGTTTCCAAACAATGTGCTACAAAAGAAAAAGAAGGCTGCTTGCACTCACCCTTTCCATTGTCCATAAATTATATATGTATTGACGGATTTGTTCTTACCTGTTTTCTTGCCCCAACAAATATTCCTTGAGTAATTTGGGGGACGTGAGGTTTCCAAGAGGAAAAAAAATATCTGTCAATAATAGGTAATGAAGAGAATAAATCAATATTGTATATTTACATCTGTATCTACAGTATACCTATTATATCCACATACATATCTACATGTATAACTATCTATATCTATTCATTTTATCTATCTATCTCTTTCCATCTTTCAAATCTTCTAGCCTCAATGATTCTGGAGTCTCTTTAGTAACAGTAGTAACCATGGCATTTATTTATGGGAAAGAATTGAAAAATCAATTAAAGGATTTCCAATTTTTCTTTTGCTATAATTAATAAAGATAATAAAATTCTCTTTTGGAATGGTAAGGAAATATCTCTTTCAAAATATCTCTCTATTTGTGCATCTAGGAACTGTCCTTCTAGATTTACAAGAAAGAAGTCTAGCTGGGATTGCCAATCAGGTGCTTTCCCAAATGATCTATGAAGGAAAACTCAAGCCTGATGACCAAGGGTTGCTTTTAAGAACTCTTCTACTTCAGCACAGGTATTGGCAAAGAATATGAAAGATGACATTTCTCCACCCAAAGAATTAATGGGACAGCCAAGAAAAATGGGCCCCAATCCATGTCTAGCTCTTTCTGAATCAGACATACTCCATAAATTAAGCTAGTGACAGATGTGTTGTCACTATATAAGTGGGAAAGAGTACTGAGAATGAAAGAACATATGATAAGATCTGCTCTCCTGCAATAGTTGCCAATGCATAGTATTTGGATTTCATTCTAAGATCTGGACAAGTCCAGTAAAGATCCTGCAAGATCAGGACAGCAAGGACAGCAGAAGCATCTGCCTGTCATGCTTAATTTATGAATGTGGCACTCAGGGGGGAAAAAGGGACATGTAAGGAATTGTCCTGTGTCTGCTAGCCTTTTAGTCTTCTATGAATTCAGTGTTTCTATTTCTTTTAAAAGAAGGGTACCAGGATGACAATTAGGATGGAAATTAAGTCTGCTGAAGAGACATAACAGAACTGGATTGTTTTTATTTTGAAAAGTTATGACTAAAAATATAATAACATTTCCCAAATTCCTGAAGGAGTGTAATACAGATCAAGATCTGTTTTGTATGGTGGGAATTTAGAACATGGAGTAAGGGTCATATAGGAAGATCAATTTAGATTAAATATGAAGAAAACAGTTCTGCAGTGGAACTATGAATAATTTTCAGTCCACTATTGGGGATACTTCCATCTGGAATCTCATAGTGTCCAGGGACTAATGATCTCTTTCAACTGAATTAAGATTGTTAGACAATGCCTATAAATTAATCTGACAATTTTATATGTACCGGTTGTTATATTCTTGCCTGAAGACCTAGGCATTAACTTTTTACTATTGCATTCTTATTCTTATTCTCTTCATTGAGTCTCATTTTTTTTTTTAATTCTTTGCCCAGTCAACCTAGTGAATCAAATTCATTAAACACTCTCTTGCCTGCGCGGATACAACGAACAGATGCCAAAGACACAACTGAACCACTGCTTCAAGAACAACATCACATTGTGATGAAAACCTTTTTTAATGGCTCAGAGCAGGTAAGTTAACTTTGCAATAAATAAATGAAGAATATTTTATGACTACCATGCCACAAGTACTGGGATTCAAACTATTATTTTTCCCATCTAAGTGTGGAATTGTATTTAGACTTTAGTTGTCCTCAGACTTAAAAGAGAATCAAGTAAGCAAAGCAACATCATAAAGCAAAGCATTATAACTAGTAGAAATATTAAATCAATGGATTGGTCAGACTTGGTATGACCGCTCAAGAATTTAAGCAAATTGAAGAAAGATTGTCACCTTTTGCATCCCTTGCTTCAAATAAATTACTCTTTAAAGTAAGATAGAGAAGAAAATCCATCATCATAGCCTTGTATTGAGAATTTCTTTTTCTTGGATTATCACATAGTGAATGTTTACATAATTCAAGTAGGCTATCTTAATTATTTTATCTTAATTTATTTTGTTAAGCCAGGCAGCTACATGGTGGTCAAGGCAATGCATCTGATACCCAATGCATCTGGGTCCTAAGTTGTATTGAGTTTTACAATGCTCAAGAGAGCTCCATAATTTGACTTGCTAACATGCCAGCAGCCAATGAAGCAATATAGCATGAAACCTGTAATTCAAAACCAGTGGCTCCCTTCAACAGCCCATCTATTATATTTTGTAGAATTGCAAATGCAGAAAGTCCTACATACAGTAGAACCTACCCATTATTAGAATACATGAGGGCAGAATGGTACCTTGAAGAGCTCCCGCTACTTAATTATCATGGGGACAAATATAGTGACAAAAAGGCACTTTTGAATACAGTCCTTCAGTAAAAATGGAGCTCCTGAACTATTGTGCTCTTGTTTCCCAACCCACAGAGCTAGTTTAGAAGGGTACCATTATCAAAAGTATCACAAGCTGCCAAAAAGTCATGGAAAATTAGCTATGTTGTAGCCTTTCTTTTGTAAAAGTCATCAATCAGAACACTTCAAGGCTCATTCAATTCAAGATTGAACACATATTGAAATAGGCTTTCTTTCAGGAGCAACTAAACCTGTATTATCTTAAGAGTCGCTTTTAAGTCTAATTTTCTCAAATTCAGAGTGTAATCTCCAAGATGTTTTCTTCTTGCAGGGAGAATCAAGTCATAGTGATTTTAGGAAGCAGCTGTTAGAAAAGATTCCTCCTGATGCAGAAGCCACTCTGGGATTGGTTGGTAAGTATCTTCTATGTTCAAATGCAAAAGGAATCCTGTTATAGAAAATGGTAGTGGATCTTTAGTGTGAGAACAGCTGTGTTGGATGTCGTCGTTTCATTTCTTGGCTTCTCCAGATAAAATTTCAGATAAGATCTTGAAAAATTGCTGCAATAACCTCAGAATATATGCTGGACTTTTGATGCACAGATGCTACAATACACCAGAGAATCATTCAAAAATTTCCAGCATTGTAGGCCACAATGTTCATATAGATGCCAAGAAATGGGTACATAGATAGATATGGGGTGGACTTGTGGAAAGTAAAACTATGTTAAAAGATGTTATTAGCTGAAATATAAATATTATAGCTATTACACGAGAAAAGCCAGTACTATTATTAGCATTATTATCTGTCAAAGAGAAAATTCAATGTTATATTATCTGGTGTTAAAAGGGTTTATTTTAGTAGCAACAAGATGAGCAATTACAAATTATTGGAAAATTTTCAAAGGATTGAAAGTTATACATCAGTATGATAGAACACAGATGATGGCATGAACAGAAAATCTGACAGGGTAAATTTGGCCAGCAAAAGTATAATAAATAAAATTCAGGGGTGAACCAAATTAAAAAGGAAATGATGATAAAGAAATTATGAAAAAGTTCCCGTGCAGGGAACTTTTTGCAGTCTATATGCACATCTTTAAATCAAAGAGTTTTTTTTTTTGTTGGGATCATAAAACAGCACCTTTACAGGCAATCCAGGAAAATATGCCACTTCTTTAAGGAACTACCCTGGATCACTTTTTCCCCTTCAAATCTGGATTACTACACAGCCCTAAAATTAATAAAAATCATTTTAATAAATTTGACTAATGGTATGGCTTAGATTTCTTCTTCCACTGAAGTAATATTTATTAATCTAAGATGATAATGAAAAATATGGGAAACAAAACTGGATGTGTGCTGCATAAAATATCTATGTATTACAATCTATTGCATATATTGAAATGCATGCAGGTACTGTATGTATATTTCTAAATAGATAGATACATACAATGTATTACCATCTTTATCAGTTTTTATTTTGTTTCTGTTAAAAGATATGCTGGGCATAGGTCCAGCATTAGGCTGGTCTATTTATAATTCTATATGTGAAACTTTATAGAGCAATTAAAGTAGGTTTATTCTAATTATTTTAAATCTTAATCTTATTTTAATTATTTTAATGCAGCATGAACCACATCTTGATCTGTTGACTTTAGTAGTGATGCAATTATCAATTTGATCTATTGATTCTTAAATTTCAAGCAATTCCAAAGCGGAGTTATATCACAAGTTTTCCTTTCTTTTTCTGGCCAACTTTCAACAACTCCTTGAGTACATAGAATAGAATAGAATAGAATAGAATAGAACAGAACAGAATTCTTTATTGGCAGAGTGTGATTGTATACACAAGGAATTTGTCTTTGGTCCAAATGCTCTCAGTATACATAAAGAAAAAAGATACATTCATCAAGAATCATAAGATTAGTGATAGTCATAGGTTACTAATAAGCAATCAAATCATAATAGGAAACAAATAAAACAATATAAATTGTAATGATACAAGCAACAAGGCATAGTCATAAGTGGGAAGAGATAGGTACTAGGAAGTGTTATTATAATCTAGTAGTAGAAGAATAATAGTAATACAGTCTTAGTAAATAAGTTGATAGCATTGTGGGAATTAGTTGTTGAGTGATGGCATTCGGGGGAAAACTGTCCTTGTGTCCAGTTGCTCTGGTGTGCAGTGCCCTATTGCATTGTTTTGAGGGTAGAAGTTGAAACAATTACATATTAGAATATATTCTGTTTTTTCCTGATCTTTTCAATCTATGGCATGTCAACTTACTAGAGATATTATATCTGGACTACAAAACTATCTGGAGATGAAAGTTAGTTCTCTGTACCTAGTTGCTGCTATCTAATAGTTATCCAGATTTCTGCAGCTCAGATAGGGTAACTTAATTCAACCACCACCGCTGTCTAATCTATAAGGTTGGGCTCCCAACTGTTTTGTATCTACATTGTTCAAAAACAATCAAAATCAGCCTTCAGAACTTACAGATTTTTCTTAATATCATCCCCTGTCAGAAATCAAAATCTAACACAAAAGCCACCAAATTGGGAAAGCAGATCTAAGGGCAAGACAGTCTAGGTTCACTTTATATAGATATCTACATGAATGTGCAGGTGTACAGCTCATGAGATAATGAGGAATGAGGTACTACTGCCACAAAGCAGTTGATTCAGCCAACACAGGAACCAGAATCTTCAGGAAGTGATCAGTCCACCTAGACATAGTAAATTGGGAAATGAGATGCAAAACTGTCCTAATTCCAGGTTTTTGCCTTGGAGGAAAGAATCTAACATAATTTGGCAGATACGAAAAGTGCTTTGGTGTGATACAAGGTCTCTAGATAAAAAGAATAATACATCTGATTTCAGAATTTGCATTCCCTCAGTACTCTACATCAGTGCTTTTCAACCTTAACTTCTTAACTCCCTAGCCAGCATGGGGGATTCTGGGAATTGAAGTACATGCATCTTGATGCCACCAAGATTAAGAAACACTAGTTTCTTCAATCACAAGGATTAGCAAAGAATTTCTCTCCTCACATCTATATCTTTTTTCTTACTTCCTTTTTTTTCTCTTTTAAAGCAGAATGATTGTGTGCGTGTGTGTGTGTGTGTTTGTGTGTGTGTGTGTATCTGAAGTATTAATAAGTGGGAAAATCTGAAACTGTTTTAAATTGCCATAGTTTAAACAATGCTGCCACATTGCCTAATTGTAGAATCAACACAACTTGTTTCCATGCTAATCTTAAAAAGTTTGGGGAATGGGAATCCGCTTGCTGATTCTTGCTTTCCTTAGCATTTGGGCCAGGAAGAAGCATTTGGCAGAAACCATGCTTTGCTTCTCTATCTAACTTATCAAACTCCGATTGCAATTGCTCACTTTGCTGTCCCCCTTTCTCTCCCCTTGTTCCCTTCTCTTCCACCCTTTTGCTTCTGCTTGGATTCCTTTCTTTTTTGCCCGCATTTTCTCTCCTCCTGTTTCTTTTTATGCCAAAGCCCCTAAACTATGTCCCATGCCCATCCATCCTCCCTTCAGGCCGTGCCACCTTCCTGGACCGACCTATTCTGGGCTTTGTACGCTTGAAGGAGGTTGTGGAGCTGGACTCTGTCCTGGAGGTTCCTGTCCCTGTCAGGTTCCTTTTTGTGGTTCTGGGCCCTGATTCCCCCCACATTAGCTACCATGAAATTGGGAGAGCCATCTCAACTATGATGTCTGAGAGGGTAAGTTGGTTTTCCTTTATTCATGCAAGGGCCCTTAGAAAATAATGGTAGATTCTGCTTTCAGAAAAGATTAGCAGGTGAGTATTCAACAGAAGGAAGCCCATGTGAATAAGCTGAGAGCAAGGCTGAAAATTTCCTCTGACAGCTTTTGAGATGAAGCTGTTCAGTACCTGTATTGTAAAACTGGGCCCTTGTACAGTGTAGAAGCTGATAAGTCACTGGACACAAGATGTGATACAAAATTATACTTTTATTTTGGTACCAAGATATAAGGACCCTGGTTCGAAAGCAAACCAAAAGCCCCGATTACAATCTTACAGCAATTTTTAAAGTCATGGGGTGGTCGCGTTCAGCCTTTTGTCCTTCCCCCAATAATGCATGCATAACAGATAATATTGATTGGTTATTTGGATTTCAGTCCCCTACATAGCTAAATGTTGCATCACCTGTGTTTCACCTCCAGGTCACAGGCATCTTGCAAAATGTCCTAGTTTCATGTGCCAGCTATGTGGTTTTGGGGATTTTTCATATAAGCAAGCTACTTTTGTTCCTAACATTCTGACTAGCAGTTTAAGGTACTAACTTCTGCCTCACTAAGAATGTGTAGTTCCAACCCCTTTCCTATTGCAGAGCAGCTCAAGGTAGCTCCCCCCTCAGTGACCCCCCCCTTTCTCAGAGAAAAGTAAAAGCAGATTTAAATCTTTGTCTGAGGCAGCACCCCCACTCCCCCGTGACCCCCCTCCTTCTGTAGAGAGGGACAGGAAGGAGCAAGGCTGCTTAAGTCACAGAAATGAAGACGAGAGAAAATGTTTTATCAGAATTCATATTCCACGCTCTCATGTCCATACCTGGGTCTTATGTCCACATCTGACCCTTCCTCTGATCCCCATGGCCTCCTCTGTACATACATCCCATCATCTAATCCTTCACATGCCCACTGTAATTCTGATGTTGAAGAAATGGCTTCCTGGCAAGGATAAAAAAGAAATCAAGTGGCACCAGAATCAAAGTTAGAAAACTGGTATGGAAGGTGTGAAGTAAAGGATGAAGACCCAAAAGACCTCCCTGCTGTTCCATCAGCATGAATGGCCAAAATGGGGATGCATTATTTGAGGGAGGCTTATAACAACTAGAATAGTATTAGGCATAGAAAATGAGAGGCCTGATGAGGTTTCTCCAACCAGCAGGTGGAGCAGTAAGGCTTTCAATAAGCTTCCCATCTACTACCACAAATAGGGGCATCATAATTTCATAGGCAATATTTATTCTTCTCTCTCTGCCTACTGTGATCAGTTCAGAATATCAGAACCTCACACAATTACTGGTCCTGGAAAAGAAACTTCATGGCCTTTTTAGTGGCTTATTGTTTCCTGAGATGGATACAAGTTTCTGGGAAGTGTATCTTTGGTTCTTGGTTCTCACTTTCTCTGTCATGCCATGCTAGATCTAGAGGCACAGAAGCTATTAGGTTGACAGAAATGACCTATCACTGAAAACTCTTGGCAAAGCATTTCCAAACATTTGACAATATAGGCAAAATGGGCAGCTTTCAATACAGACATTTTAGAGAATGTAGTTTTAATAGCAAAATCATTTTACTTTAGAAGTTTGGGAACTTCTAGGAAAGACTTGTGGACGTTTATTTTTCAGTTCCATTGATTTTAACATCTAGAATTGCTTACATTCATTGGTTCATTTAAATCTGCTAGAGAGGCATGTTTCAGATAAATCTGATTCAACTCTTCACTGAAATACATAGCGTTAACAAGTAACCTAAAGTGAATTGTTTATGGGAAAAATTGGATCTGTCCCCTTATCTACATCACGAGTAGAATACTGCTTCAGATAGAGTGGAGCAACAGCCTGTGAAATGAGCCCACTCCATTCCTGCCCAGTGCCTCCCTGAGCACTGTTTTATTTTCTTTCTCGGAGTAGGTATTTCGCAATGACTCCTATTTGGCAGAAGGAAGACAGGACTTGATAAAGAGTCTGGATGAGTTCCTAGATTGTTGCATTGTCCTCCCACCCTCTGAGATCCAAAGTGAAAGACTCCTCAAAATGTTGCTGCCAGTGCAGAAGGATTTCCTAAGGAAGAGGTACCTCCCAGTGGAGAAGAAACTGGAAGAGCCACTAAAAGACCTAGGTATGGTTAGACATAGCTATGGTTTAGTGTAGGAGGATAATTTAGCTTAGTGTCTCAACTTTAAGAAGTGTGGTTTTTCGACTCACAGAATTCTCTATCCCATTCATAGGGTCCACACACTTCAGAGTTGTTGAAGTTGAGAAACACTAGCACACAGTTCTCTGCTTGAGTCAGATGTAGTCAGGGATGGGATTCTACCAGTTCGCACCTATTCGCTAGAACTGGTTGTTAACATTCTAAGCAGTTCGGAGAACTGGGTTTTTGAAGAAATTATTGGCCTAATCCTGTAAGGAAGGCAGGAAGGAAACATTCTGGTGTTGCTTACAGAAACTGCCTCTCCATTAACCTTTATTACATTCTTGGCAGAACTAGACTTTTTGTCTCAGGAACCTCTCTGGAGTTTTTTTCCTCTCCTTTGCTGGTACTTTGCTTGTGTGGAGTGACCATTTAAAGTTACAATGGCACAAAAAAAAGTGACTTATGACTATTTTTCACACTTACGACTGTTGCAGCATCCCCACAGTCATGAGAGGCCAGGCAAGGACATGCGTGCCTCGATATGAGTGATATTGAGTTGGCCACGCCCAGCCAATAACATGACCACCAAGCCACACCCACCAACTAAGCCACACCCACAGAACCAGTTGTTAAAAATTTTGAATCCCACCCCTGGACATAGTGAATTCAGGCATAGAGTGATTTCTTCTAAGAAGACATTAGTAAGCTTATACTATTAGCTTCTGCAAGAACGGCTGAAGGAGTCCATATTTTAGTTTGTTTATAAGATGGGAACTTGCTGAGAAACTATTCTAGAAGATGTCCTGTCTCATATTTATGACAGATGTGTGGGGATACCTTGATTTTACTTAGTAGAATAAGTAACATGCATAACTGTATCACAAAACCAGAGACGTTGGCACTGAATATTAAACTCAGCTTTCTGATTAAGGCCAGCCCCCACCACCCTAACAAACTTTCCAAAAATGTTTTGCCTTTTTTCAATGTATTTACTTATGTATTTATGTTCCACCACAATCCCAAGAGGCTCTCGGCAGTTTTGTGTGGTTTTTCTTCCCTTTCTTTTTCGTGCCATTAAATGAGTCTTGGCTTCTGGAAATCTCCTGGACAAGTTCATGCAGTTTTCTTGCCAACATTTTTCAGAGTTGGTAGCCCTTCTTCCTTGATCAAGAGAGAATGATTGGCCAAAACTCACCCAATTGGCTTTGCCCTAATACAAGACTAGAATTCAGTCTCTGGTCCTTTTACTCACTACTCCAAACCCACTCTCTTTATTTGAGCACACAACTACTAAAATATTCCTGGTGAGTTTTAGAACAAGAACAGCTTTGTAAAAATATACAAAATATATACAAAGATTAAAAAAAAAAACCCAGGCATTGTTCCAAACAATCTCCAGAGGAGCTCCCATTTCAGATGCTTCAAGCAGACAGTTACAGTCAGTGTGAACTTAAATTCTAGAGGGAGATAATTTCAGAGGGCTGCCCTTGCTACACAAAAACAGTGCCTCCAAATCTCAGCCATAGGTTCAATCCTATGTGTGGAATGCAGTGAGAAAAATTAGACATAAAGCAGGACAGAGAGAAAGACTGTATTGTCAGTACTCAGAAAATGTTCTTGTAAATGACTTTGCAGAAAATAATTATGCAAACCAGAGAAATATATGTACATTAAAATTTAGGGTGTTAGTAGGCTTGTTTAATCTTAGCAGCACTTTCGGTAAAATGCTTTTTTGACTTAATGATCACGGGATGGAAGAGGGATAATATTTAGATGGCAATGACTATTGCTTCAAAATGCAGATCAGCCTCACTATCATACCTGACCTGATTAGGCATCCACTAATCTTCTCTCCCAAAACAGAGCCAGCCATAAGGTTGAAGAAAGTTCATTCAAATGGTGGCCAGTTTTGCCTCTTTTTATATGTATTTAATGTGTATAATACACATTTTAAAAAGGATGAGGCTTCAGTTACCTGACCCTGTCTGCCATTTAGATATTGGTTGACAACCTCATCCAATAGACACCATTGTCTCATAGTCTATCCAGATAACTCAGCTGGGAGTTCCTCTAATGTAAAGTTCCATATTATACAGTGCATCCTTCATGATTATGAATGAAATAACTCCAGACATCACCAAATACCTATAAAAAGTGGACTCACACCCCAAGAGGGCACTCCCACTGAAAACCTCCTTTCCTTCCAATGCAGGGCACAAATTGAAAGACATCACAGCAGAAGATTCTGATGATTCTTTACGCCGAACTGGAAAGATTTTTGGGGGGCTAGTGAAAGACATAAAACGTCGGTACCCCAAGTATCTCAGTGACATCAAGGATGCTCTGAACCCACAATGCCTGGCTGCAGTCATCTTCATCTACTTTGCTGCCCTTTCTCCTGCCATTACTTTTGGAGGCCTACTTGGTAAGAGAAATTAGCAGCACGTTGATATATAATCACATATTAAAGATCAGGAAGGTGGTACTTTTTAAAAATGCTCTGGAATTAACTTTCTGCTACACCAGACGGACAACCAATAAAAAGCAGCATGTTTTCAAACAGGAGTGCTTCGATGGGTTAGGACTATAATTCCTAGCCAGTGTTGCTAGCATAAGCTTTCTAATAAAACATTATATGCTTTTTACCAAGACTGGTGGTAAAAATCAAAATTAAAAACAATTAGAATAGGTTTACTATCTATCTGAAGAGGCAAAGAAGGATATAGACATTTGGAAAGGAAGAGATATGGAGGCAGGAGGAACACACTAACTGTTGAATGTTCATAGTGTCTACAACAAAATTTAGAAAAAATGTATTTAAGCTAATATACATGTGAAATTACTTTTCCCTTCAGCTTTAGGGACATTTTTCTAACAAATATTTATTTTTAAGAATATATGCTAGCAATACTATAAAATCAATGACAATGTGCTTTTCAAATTCCACTATAGGAATGTATAAATCATCATGTTATACAGTAATCATAGATTTGAAGGGGTTGAATTGAAGATGATTACTGGAATTGCAAAATCAATTTAACCACATAGATCTAGGTTACTGAATCTATCAATGGGCAGGGGATGAAAGGAACAGACAGTTTATAAGGTCACAATACTCAAAAGTTGTAATGATGAACATTGTGAAAACAGTCCAAAATTATTTTTTTAAAAAACCAAGATAAAAACCAGCCAATATATGCTATGCTTATCAGACTGAAGACATGCCCTTCTTTTTACCTGACATTTGGTAGCCTAAGGTCTTGCCAAAGGCCAGGTCACTCATTTTGCTAAAATACATATCAGATTTCTACTAAATTATGCCCAAAATATTTACACAAAAAGCAAATACCATGTTTCTCATATAATAAGGCCGGGTCTTATTTTTTTTTGAGTCCCGAAAAAATGGCTAGGCCGTCTTTTCAGGGGGNGTCCCGAAAAAATGGCTAGGCCGTCTTTTCAGGGGGTGACTTAATTCCCCCCCCCCTTGCATCTTCAGGCGGATGGGTGGCGATGGCTTCGATGTTGACCTCAGCGTTGGTGGGGCACTTCATATCGGGGTCAACGCAGGCAGCACCATATCTGGATGTGCAACAAAAGTACTTCCTAACGGCAAGCTCCCCCCATCATTCCCCCCATTTCGCATGTTTTATTATAGGCCTTAATTTGGGGGGAAGGGGTTTAATTTCATTTCATGTCTATAAAACATGCTGGGGCTTCCTTTTGGGGGAGGCCATATTGTTGGAGAAACAGGATAGTTAAAAAAAAACCAATGTGGAGAATGGAAATATTTATTCTGTACCACCAAGACTTATACAATACTATGGTAGTGTAATGCTGTAGTTTTCAATCATGTAATTTTACTTAATTATTCTTAGAGAGGGTCAGAGGAAATTTATGCATTGCCCCAATGTGTTTCATTCATAACTTACTTACTTATACCTAATCCACCCTCAGTCACTCTGGGCAGTTTACACAATTTATAATCTAATATCAAAACAATAAAAAGACAATAACCTCCCACATCCCTGATGGCAACAATCAAATAAGCCACCAGATGAGATCCACTCTGAAGTTCCTGGGCCTGTTGGCAAAATCACATCTTCAGGGTCTTGCGAAAGGGTGTCAAAGTGGGAGGGCAATCTTATCTTCACAGGGAGGGAGCCATCACAGAGAATTCCCTTCTTGGTCTCACTAGATGGAATTCTTTAAGAGAGGGGATCCATAGCATTCTCTGCCTTCCCACTCTGATGGGTTGGGTAGATGTGACCAGGAAATAATGGTCCTTCTAATAATTTGGCTATATATGGCTTTGAAGGAAACAACTGGTAAGGTTAAATTGGACCCAGGGGCAAATTGACAACCAATGCAACTCCCACAGCACAAATAATACATGTGCACATCTAGGCCTGCACAAACATGCGGGCCTCATTTTGAATCAATTGAAGCTTCCAAATGCTTTTCATGGGCACCCCCATGTAGAGTACATTGCAATAGTCAAGATGGGAACTATGTCAAGACTAAGATGTGAAAGCAGATATTTGTCAAGGAAAGGGTGCAATTTGTGCACAAAAGCCCTTCAGGCCACAACTATCACCTGCTTCTCAAGCAGGAGTCTAGAGTCTAGAAGAACCTCCAGATAATGCCTTGGACATGTCTGGGGCAGTGCTACCCCATTCAAGACTAGAAATGGCAATTATTGATTGGCCAAAGAAGACCAAACCCAAAGACTTATCAGGGTCACTTTCAGTCCATCGCTCCCCATCCAGGCCTTAACAGCCTACAAGCACTGCATGAGAGAGGTCATGTCATTGCTTAACTCACCATGGGCCAAGATATATAGCTCATTGTCATCAGTATATTATTGATATCTCAGCCCATGGTGATGGATAATCTCATGCAGCAGCTTCATGTAGATGTTAAACAGAAAGGGAGAAAGTACCAAGCCCTATAGGGTACATATATTGTTATGTATGGAACTTGGTAGGCTCCAAGTTCCCTATTCTGATTGGCCGAAAAGGCCGTTCTCGAATTGGC
>BHFT01047351.1:0-22422 GCA_004320025.1 Laticauda laticaudata | reverse complement strand
TTGCATCCTCTAGGCATCCTCTAGACATCCTTAATATCCGAGATAGGTCCCCTCTACGAACGTTTTTTCCGTTTTAGTGCTATGTATGTGAGCTGCATCTGCTTTCATCCTTTCTCCATCTGTGCTACTAACGCTGCGCGTCCGTTCCACGTCCATTTCGCTTCCTCCCTGTATCCGCTTTCCGCTGGAGCAGATTTGAGTTGAGTGTTTGTGCAGCAGATATCTAGTGGATGTAGCAGACCTGTAACAGATGACAACGGATGCAGAATGGATGTTCCCCGTATGCGTAGCGGATGCAGAATGGACGCGTTTGATACATTTTCCACTCGAAAAGTTTTGAGCAGCTCAAAACTTTTTGAGCGGATGGAACCTCAGTCGATGGATGCAGGACGGATAGAGAGGATGAAAAACGGAGGCAGTGAGCACAGAACGGACGAATCGCATTAACCAATGGATGGCAATTGTTTCTCTCCGTTTTTCATCCTCTTTCGATCCGTTGGTGCAGTGTGACATGGGCTTAAACGAGGACTACCTTATAAATCATCACCATCTTTTAATGACCTCACAATCCCTTTCAGGGTGGAGTCTTGGCAGCTGAATGGAGCTAGCAGAGTGTTTTATGCCCTTTCTGTCATCAATGCGGAGTTTTGTTCAACAGATATATTCTCATTGTGCCCAAAGACAGAAATAGTTCATTTAGTGACTGTTCAAAATTGCAACAGGACTGCAATATTGGAAAACAGAAGCTCCTCTGTCTTCCATGGTCTCCCAGAGTTTGTCCAAATTCACATTCATTATATCAATGACATCATCTCACCACCTCCGCTTCAGCCATCCCCTTCTCCCTTCGCCTTCCTTCTTCCTCAACATCAGGGTCTTTTCCAAGAGGTGCTATCGACTCATTGGATGACCAACATCTCAGAGCTTCAACTTCAGTATCTCTCCTTCCAAAGGACAGTCAAGGTTGATTTTCTTTAGGAGCAATTGATTGTCCACTTTTCTTATGAATGCAGGATTTAAAACTTGGAACGTTCTATGGACAGCACTAGAGATCCTGGGCTCCCATTGAATTTCTGAAAACCTGGATTGTTAGTTTTGTAAGCAGCCCATCCAACCTAACTTTTCACAAGACCAAAGAGTATTGTACAGCATATAATCCAATTACTGTAATTTTATCTTGTTAATTTTATGACATTGCATTTCCTTTCTAGTTTATGTTAATTGGAAAGAAGAAATGAAAAGCTCCTCCCAACTTTTTGAAATGAGGCACCTGGCAGATCATTCAAAGGAGAAATGCAATTTTCAGCCTGTAAAGATGTTGAACACTCCATGTTACCAAAAAGTAAGGAATCTGGATTGGTGACTTATTCAAGAGGAACTAACACAGCTGATTCTTCAGTGTGCAGTTTCAGACTATGGACCTAATTTTATTCTGCCCTGTTACAGGGCTATCCACGTCAGTTTTGATAAATACATTCCCATAATGTAAATAAAATGTGACAAAATTAGTAGACCAGGGAAATGCTGTGGACATAGTATATTTAGATTTCAGTAAGGCATTCAACAAAGTAGACCACAACCTACTTCTTGGTAAACTAGAAAAATGTAGGATAGACAGCATCACTACCAGATGGATTTGTAACTGGCTGACGAACCCTACTCAATGAGTAGTACTTAATGGTACTATATTTACATGGAGGGAAGTAAACAGTGGGATACTGCAAGGTTCCGTCTTAGACCCAATACTCTTAAATATCTTCATAGAGTAAGAAATTGAAATATATGGCAACAGTAATAATATACTATAATTGATTAACCTTGAATGAGTAAGAGATTGAATATAACTTAGCAAGGATGAGATATTTTCTTAAAAGATCATAATTATAATGTCATTGATAATATAATAATTGAACAATATGATATAAAATGTTGATTAGAATGGTCTATAAATATAATTAAGTAAGAAATGTACAATAATATTAATATGTGCACAAGATATATGTACCCAACTGACCCCCGGAAAAATTTAAAGATGGTTTTATTTATTGTTTTTGTGGTTAAAATTAAAAAAATAATCAAAAAAAATCTTCATAAATGACTTAGATGAGGAAATAGAAAGGGAACTCATCAAATTTGCAGATGACAGTAAGCTGGCAGGAGTAGCCAACACCCACAGCCCTGCCAACTCTCACGGTTCTGCCGTGAGTCTCACAATTTTTTGTCATTTCTCACGGTCTCACGACAAGGCTCCTCAATCTCACGCCGAATTTAAAACACTTTTTTTTTTTTCAAATTTGGGGGTCGGCTTATATGCGAGTATATACGGTAATCGTTTTTCTTCATGTGTCATTTTGAAAGGGGAGTAGGCCCTGGGAACGAGGCTAGTNCACAAATAAAACATTTAAATAAACTGTTAATGACTTTCCTCGATGGAAAAGGGGTTTGTTTAATCTTGATCGGGAAATTTTTTTTTTATTTTTTATAGAATCTCCAGATTTTTTTTTCATGGGTCTCCAGATTTTCCTTTATCAGGGGTTGGCAGGTCTGCACCCAAGATGACAGGCTCAGGATCAAAAAGATCTTGACAGACTCGAACAATCAGTCCCTTCCAACAACATTAAATTTATTGTGGAAAAAAGCAAGGTTTTGCATCAGGCAGGAAAAACCAAAGGTGCAAATACAGATTATGAGAAACCTGTAAGAGGGGCCTAGTGGATAGGTCCTAGTGGAGTCCTATTGGATAATCACTTCAATATGAGCCAGCAATTTGTGGCAGCAGCCAAAAAGGCTAATATGATTCTTACATAAACAGAGACATAGAATCAAAATCATGTGAAATATTTGTACCAGTTGATAAATCCTTAGTAAGGCCACACCTGGTTTATTGTTCTCACTGTTAGGAAGTCTTTAGTTCCTTAGTTCCAGGTTGCTTCTCTCCTTGAATAATTTCCATCCGTTGTTTTTTATCTTGCCTTCTGGTGCTTTGGAAAATAAATTTACTCCCTCTTCTTTATGGCAACCCATCAAATATTGGAACACCACTATCATGTCACCACAGCCCTTGTTTTCATTCGACCATTTGTCACGTTTTAGCTTCCAGCTCCTTAATTATATCTGTTACTCTTTTCTGCACTTTTCCCATCCTGTGTTCTGTGTTCTAAACTGGAAAGAAAAAAAGCAGGAAAGTTTTTACTAACCGTCACTTTGGTAGAAGTGCTAGAAAAACTTGCCATCATTGTGGTTTCAGATTGGCAATCAGAAGAGAGAGGGGGAAAAATGCGGGAGAAGTTGCTTGGTATGCAACATTTATTATAGCTCCCAGAGCAAAGTTTATAATCTATTCCAAAAGAAAAAAAAATGTTATTGTGCAGATACAAGAAACATCCTGTCATTTTTTAAAAAAGCCACTGAGAAGGAATGATCTACCTGATCAATGAGCATTAGATTTTTTTGACATGGAAATCAACCTTTTGGGAAGTTGCCACACAGCTGAAATTTCAGTCCTGCTATTCAAATCTGTTTTCCCCAAAGTTCAGTAATAGGAAGCATAATTTTGATTCCTTAAATACATTTTTTAAACAACAACCTATATTTGTTTCTTTGCTTTCTTTTTTGTCTTGCATTTTGCAGGACGCCAGGTTCTGCAATAAAATAGTGGAAACAAAAAAGCAGAAGAAGCAGATCTTGTGGGAGGGTAGTGAATAAAGATAACACTAAAAAGATTCTGGGCGTCTTCAATCCGAAGCACTTCTAAAGCTAAGAAAAGGTTCAGCATTTCTTTCTGGACTATAAACATCTGGAGCTCCACTTGATGACAGTGAAATCTATCTGTTGCTGCTCCTCATGATATTTCATATTTTTATAGCCAAATCTGATAGCCTAAAAAGAAATATTTTGTAGCAGCATAAGCTTCATCATGGCATCAGAGCCAATATTTAAGAAGTTTGGTTTATTTAAGATCTTATCCCATTGACCACATGCCACCTTGGGTTCAGCACCAGTAGTGGTATGCTGCTGGTTCACACTGGTTCTAGTGATCCGGTAGTGCCAGTCAGCAGTTGGCCCCACCCACCTACCCCTGCCTTTTCCTGTCCTATATTTCCCTTGTTTGTAGCTCAGCTGATAGACACAGCCAAGCAGATTGCCACACCTCAGCTATTTTACTCATTAGCACTGATGGTAAATTAAGTTTTCATTCTAAAAACTGCCCATTTTAGAACGCTCCATGCGAGCCCACAAAACCAGTGGTAAAATATTTTGAATTCCATTACTGTTCAGCACCTATGGCTTGTGTATCTTGGAGAAATTCATGCTTTCGTTACTTCTTGGGCCCTTCTGAGATCCTTTTTGTTTGTTGCATTTACCTCTTACAATGTCTTAAACCCTCTTTCATCATTCATAGTCTTTGAAGTTTCATACCCATACCCAGAGCTTCTCCTTTTTTGTTTCTCCTCCTAATACTTTTTTTTTAAAGATCTCCTTTCTACTTTGCATCTTTCAAAAGCTCCTGACTCTGAGGCCCTCAACATCTTGAGAGAGGGACCCTACTTCATGAAAGCTTTAATGGATTTTTCTCTCTGGCTTCCCAATTCTGTCTTCTTAGACCTTCCCTTCTCTATCTCGAGTTCTGTTCTTAATTCCATAAAAGTCCAACCCAATCTCAAAATACCATTTCAGCAACCACTGATGTGTTTCTCTGAAGAGTGATGAGGAGTGGAGAGAGAAGAATCAAGGGGAGAGAGAGGGAATACAGTTAGAAATGCCATGTAGGCTTGTATTTTAAAAGTGTTAACTCTATAATCTTTCAAAACAATTGAGTTTTACAACAAAGGAGAGTGAAGGATAAGAACACAGGCAACTATGTATTTTTGTACTGATGGAAGAAAATGTTTGTAGCTCTGGGATGAACTATAGGGACCAGACATTTCGTCAACCAACTGGGAACATCATTGGTGCTAAAAGGATATAAGGAGGAGGTAGAGGAGGAAGAGGAGGAGGAAGAAGAGATGAGGAGGTGGTGGTGGTGGTGGAGGAGGAGGAGGCGGAGGAGGAGGAGGAGGAGGAAGAGGACTGTGGGGTCCTTGCTGCTTTCTGAGCTTGGTTGTTTCCTTGCAGATGGTTACTGAACCAATTCGGCAACATCATCAGTACTAGAAGGGTTTGCTCTCTGTTTATATAATGCACACTGCTAAAAAAAAATAAAGGGAACACAAAAATAGGACATCCTAGATCTGAATGAATGAAATATTCTTGTTAAATATTTCATTCATTACATAGTTGAATGTGCTGACAACAAAATCACACAAAAACTATCAATGGAAATCAAATTTAGCAAACCATGGAGGTCTGAATTTGGAGTTACATTCAAAATTAAAGTGGAAAAAAACACTACAGGCTGATCCAACTTTGATGTAATGTCTTAAAACAGTCAAAATGAGGTCAGTATTGTGTTGTGGCCTCTAGTGCCTGTATGACTCCCTACAACACTGGACATGCTCCTGATGAGGTGGCAGATGGTCTCCTGACGGATTTTCCTCCCACACCTGGATAAAGCATCCCCCAACTCCTGGACAGTCTGTGGTGCAACATGGCATTGGTGGATGGAGCGAGACATGATGTCCCAGATGTGCTCATTTGGATTCAGGTCTGAGGAACGGGTGGGCCAGCCTATAGCATCGATGCCTTCATCTTGCAGGAACTGCTGACACACTCCAACGACATGAGGTCTAGCATTATCATGCATTAGGAGGAACCAGGGCCAACTGCACCAGCATATGGTCTCACCAGGGGGCTAGGATCTCATCTCGGTACTAATGGCAGTCAAGCTATCTTGGCGAGCACTGGAGGGCTGTGCGGCCCCTAAAGAATGCCAACCCACACCATTACTGACCACTTGCCAAACCAGTCATGCTGGAGGGTGTTGCAGGCAGCAGAATGTTTCTCCACGGCGTCTCCAGACCCTGTCACATCTGTCACATGTGCTCAGTGTGAACCTGCTTTCATCTGTGAAGAGCATAGGGTGCCAGTGGCGAATTTGCCCATCTTGGTGTTCTCTGGCAAATGCCAAATGTCCTGCACAGTGTTGTGCTGTAGCACAACCCCACCTGTGGGATGTCGGGCCTTCATTCTACCCTCATGGAGTCTGTTTCTGACCATTTTGAGCAGCCACATGCACATTTGTGGCCTGCTGGAAGTCATTTTGCAGGGCTCTGGCAGTGCTCCTTCCTGTCCCTCCTTGCACAAAGGTGGAGTAGCGGTCCTGATGCTGGGCTGTTGCTCTCCTACGGCCTTCTCCACCATCTCCTGATGTACTGGCTGTCTCCTGTAGCGCCTCCATGCTCTGGACACTACGCTGACAGACATAGCAAACTTCTTGCCACAGCTCACATTGATGTGCCATCCTGGATGAGCTGCACTACCTGAGCCACTTGTGTGGGTTGTAGACTCCGTCTCATGCTACCACTAGAGGTGACAAGCACCGCCAGCATTCAAAAGTGACCAAACCATCAGCCCGAAAGCATGGGAACTGAGAAGTGGTCTGTGGTCACCACCTGCGGACACCATCCTTTATTGGGATGTCTTGCTAACTGCCTATGCTTTCCACCTGTTGTCTATTTCATTTGCACAACAGGCATGTGAAATTGATTGTCAATCAGTGTTGCTACCTAAGTGGACAGTTTGATTTCACAGAAATGTGATTGACTTGGAATTGCATTGTATTGTTTAAGTGTTCCCTTTATTTTTTTGAGCAGTGTATTGTTAATTTACCCTATGGTGGGAGAGTTCTTAGTGGATCCTTGATTAGTCTGTGGTGTCCTGTTAGCTTGTATATATGAGTTGTATGAGTATATATTTCTGTAGCTTCATTTTTTGGTATTCCTTACACATTTACATGCAAACATATATACATGAGTAGCTTCAAATCTAAGAAACCCAACACACATCAAGGAATAAATGAGGATCAAATCTTTCCAATCATTCAGATTAAACAAAACCTCTAATCATTGTTGAATAGTCTGCTGGCTCCAGAGTTTATGTTGATGGTGAAAATTGATATGGTAGTTCCTGAAACTTTCTGGACTGCTTTACTGAGTCTGCAAAGGCTTCTAATTTTAAGCCATTCCCTTATATATTCAATAACTCACTGCATTGCTCAGGAGTATTTGATGTATAATATAAAATCCCTCGCTTTCAAAAGGAAAGAGAAAAATAATCCGCAGCATGCCATCAAACAAAAACGCACAAGTTTCCTTTTCTGTGTTAATATTTACACATGGTTAGAAGTTCTCTGCTCCAAATACTTCTAACTCTTCTCAGCACTGAGCCACAAGAACAAGTACATAAGTTAACATGTCACCCGATTGGGACAATGTGTCCTTACCAATAAAGGAGAATATTTGTAGCTAAGGGTTCAAATGAGAGGTCCTTAGTGCTCTCTGAGCTTAGTTGCTTACTTGGTAGCTTTAAAGAAGGCCTCATCTGCCATCTTATGCTTTTTTGTGCTTCACCATGTTGAAAGGTGCCAAAATGCCTTTCTTTCGAGGATTCAATTTTCCCGCTGGGAGAGCTCCAGCACAAGGATACGGACAACTACTTGAAAGCTGGATCTTTTTATTTTTCAGGAAGGTGGGGAACAGCGAGAAGCCTGTTCCTAGGCTAGCTAGCTTCTTATGGTAAATCCCTGGTTTTTTATACCCTTTTCTCCCTTTGTAAGTTGATTTTGTGTGAATGTTTGCATTTGTGCTTAATGTTTCAAAGCCTGTTTGAGTTTGTCTTTATTCCTGCTGGAGGGCAAACTCCATGGGGTGCGGAAGGCAAACTCCACGGGGTGGCCAGATTGGAATATTGGTTTTCTGTAATTTCTTTTAGCTTTAAGATTGTTTTTCATATTTGTTCTGTGGCAATCTTCTGTCTGTCCCTTTTGTAATTTATATTTTGTGTCTTTTGTCTATTTGTTCTGCTTATTTGGTATGTCCTGTGCTTATAAGGGTTTTCTAAATTATCTTTTTATTTCTTTTTCTTATTTGTCTAGTTTTCTTAATTACTCAGGCTTTTGTCTATAGGTATTCTTTAACACCTTTTTATTTTTATTTGATTCCTTTTATGGCTGAGCTGATGTTCCCCTTGGGCTTTTCCTGTTTTTGTGACACTACTGTGTTCGTGAAGTTTCCTTTCCACAACCACCATGCAATAACAGATTGCCATGAATTGTTGGGAGGGAGAATGAAGGAGGAAAGGCATGGGGAAATGAAAGTAAGTGCTGCATCTTCTTGAGATGGTGCTTCAAGGTCACCTAGTAGAAGAAGGAGGAAGCTGCATACAAAATTGTGCTTGGATTGACCGTTATGAAAACATAACTTGATTGGTTACATTGGAATGAGCAATGAGTGACATTTAAAAGGGCAGAAAGCAGAACTTAGGGATTTTGGCATGCAAGTCTCAGTTCTGGTTTTGCAATACTGCAATTCACTTGATCTCTAGACTTTTCTTTAACAAATGGAGCTAAAGATTGTTTTCTATTTAGAGGTTTCCATTGTAGCAGGTCTGATGAAAGATCTTCTCTTACTCTTTCCTCTTTACTGTCAACTCATAAAACATTTTGTATACACTTTTTATATTTGACAACAGAAAGAAGGGAGGGGAGTTTCAAAGACAGGCAACAGGGTGAAATTGAAAGTACATTCCATTCATATTTTCTTCTAAAACTGATTAGATGGCTGAAGCTGCTGCCACAAAAGAATCTAATTGGAGAGCATGATTGATGACTCTTGGCTATGGACATTTTTTCGTTGGATGATACACCCAGAGGGGTGAGGGGAAAAGCAGGATAAAGGGTGATAGTGAATTACATATCCCAGAGTTGGATACGCCCAGATTAGTGCCGGACATAGAATGCTACCTTCAAATAAATCCTCTTAGTTTTGGGTGTGCAGCTCAAGGCTCATGATTTAATTGGAGTAACTGCCAGAACCCTGACATTTATCTTGCATAGTGAGTAGCTGCTTCCTACCAATTGGTCCTCAGTTCTTGATGTCTCCTGTGATCATCTGCCTTCAGCCCAGAAGTTATCCAACTGGTGAAGTATAAAAACAAATGTCAGGGACTCTGTTTTATTTTCCTGGCCAAGCTTCAGCCTTCATCTCTGACTGATGGATATTGGCATCAAGTGTCCTTGAGATGAAGAAGACAATGGGCTGACCTTCCAACATCTTCACAACTCTGTACATTATGGCCTTCAGATCATCTCATTTTGTTTGCATCGGTAGCATCTGTTTTTGGGACAAAAACCTCTTTCTTTTGTCAGGTTTCTACAGCTTCTTTAAATACTTGAATTATAAGCACATGGTAAATTACTCTGATGCTTTCTCAGTTGTTCGGCTGGTTTACTCTTGAGTCCTCCAAGCAAACAACCATATTCATCCAAGTGAAAGTCAGAAGTGAATTTGTTTCCAGTGGCCTGATCTGAAGAAGGGCAAACAATTTAAGGAATATTTAATTTCTCCTTAGTTTGATGATCCCAACTTCCCTTATTGATACTTATCCAGTAAACAAATATATCTGTTGACTCTAAGTTGCATTTCGTGATGATCTTGTACTTTTTTGAAGGTTGATATGGATGAATGTCTATAATCTAGATCAATAATCTAGGTCATGGTTGTTCCAAAGTTGCTTTTCCCCACAAAAGGTAATTGAACTTTCTCACTGTTTTCTTTGAAAATGTTTGGCTTCTCATCCAAGAAGCTTTTTTAGTTCCGAAGAAGTAAACTGAAGAAACATCTTGAAAGACAAGTTCAATTGCCTTTTGGAAGAAAAAACAGCAACTTTGG
The DNA here is from genome assembly GCA_004320025.1 of Laticauda laticaudata. Classification (NCBI taxonomy): domain Eukaryota; kingdom Metazoa; phylum Chordata; class Lepidosauria; order Squamata; family Elapidae; genus Laticauda; species Laticauda laticaudata. The sequence continues at coordinate 12,595 of BHFT01047351.1, read as the reverse complement.
AACAACTATGACCTAAATAATTCAGAATCTCCATAAACATTCATCCATATCAACCTTCAAGCACCATTGACATGACATGGATAAATAATTTCATCAAGTAAATAAATAAGATGGATCAGTTTTCATAAAAGGTAAATTGTTCCTTATGCTTTTTTAAAAGTATAAGTTGTTGAAAACAATCTCACCAGGTCAAGACAGTAGCTATCATCTTTCCCAATATCCTTTCTGTCTTCCAAACATCTTTCATGCCAAGGATTTATACTCCTTGGCATGGCACAACATAGGAGAACAAACTTATCAGAACAAGATTTATTAGTCCATAAGAATTTTAAAGACAAAGGCCACTCTTTTTAAAACAGCAAAGTCCACATTTTAGACAGAGAAGGCTGCTGGGATCAAAGAGGGATCAAAGAGGTCATCTATGTCAAAACTGAACAGCCCTCCTTGAAGAGAGGGGGAGGGTGGCATCATCTATCTCCTGTCTATGACACAGTCCTTTCAACAGTTCCAAGAAGGCTCCACACCCATTTATACCATTCAGGTGACCCCGAGGATACATAAAAACCTCCAAGTGGCCTCAATGACTCTCTAAAAAAATACAAATGACCAGCTTTCTGCAAGGAATATAAATATTTCCAATCCCCAGTCAGAGCTGAAGAAGTTTCTTGAACGAGAAGTGAAACATCTTCAAAGAATAACAAGATGCAGTTATCTCTTGAAAAAGCACGTTTGGGACAACCATGACCTAAATGACTGAGAATCTCCATAGATAGAATGAGATGGTTTCCTGAATGTGTTTGGGACACAGAGGTAATAGAGGTGATTAGCAATATTGATCCTAAGCACCCACTTTCCCCTAGCATAGTTACATTGGCACTTTGGCTAGATCTGGCCTACATGAAAACCCAATTCAAGAGACCTTTTAAAATATTTATAACATTTATATAGCTGTGGGGTCTTTGGTGCTCTCTGAGCTTTTTTTTTTTTTTCTTACATCTGACGATGTTACAATGAAAAGTCTGCAAGAAAACAACCAAGCTCAGAGAGCACCAAAATCTCTACACCTCAATCCTGAGCGACAAATATTCTTTTCTATTTTTTATTGCTGCTGATCTTAAGGCCAACTCTGAGCAACTTCCAATTAAAGATACTTCTGTCTATATGATCACTGCATGCAATCATCCAGCATTGTTTTTCTATTCAGTGTGCTATCTACTCTAACTAGAGGCTGGAGAAAAGGAGTTGGAACAATCAGAAGGTTTCTCTGAACAGTTTTCCTAGTGTACATGTGTATTTTCAGAGAATGTTGAACAGATTGTCATCCTTGTTTCTCATCCTTCATTCAGACCAGAATAAGAGAGTTGGAAGGGATCTTGGAGATCTTCCAGACCATCCCCCTGCTCAAGTGGACTTTGCTGTTTTAAAAAGAGTGCCCTTTGTCTTTCAAATTCATATGGACTCCTGAATCTTGTTCTGATGAGTTTGTTCTCCTATGTTGTGCCATGCCAAGGAGTATAAATCCTTCCATTCCCCACCATCCAGTCAGAGCTCAAGAAGTTTCTTGGATGAGAAGTGGAATATCTTCCGAGAATAACAAGAAAATCCAGTTGCCTCTTGAAAAAGCACCTTTGCACCTGAGCCAAACCATTTTTACTAGCTTGTGTCACCACGAAAACTGTCTTTTTGTAGAATAGGTTGACCCCCTCTTCTTTGTGACAGTACCTCAAATATTGGAACACTGCTATGTCACCCTTAGTCCTTCTTTTCACTAGACTAGACATACCCAATTCTTGCAATCATTCTTCGTATGTTTTAGCCTCCAGTCCCCTAATCATTCTTAATTGCTCTTTTCTGCACTTTCCAGAGTCTCAACATTTTTTTTGTATATTAATTACAGTGATCAAAACTGGATGCAATATTCTAAGTGTGGTCTTACTAAATGTTCTGACCAAGGCTTCCTGAGACCAAAATTAAGCACATGCTTAGTCCAAACAACTTTTGTTTTATTTCAAGGCTGGGAATTATCTGCATTCCCAGCCCGTAATGAGTCCCAAACAGTCTCTTGAGATAAGCACTCACCTTTATCTCCTTTGAATTGCTGCCAACAATTAAGTGCCCAATTAACTGTAAAAAACCCAACCAAAGTACAAAGTCCACAGAGAGCTTCAAGGTTCAATCTGAACAGAGCAAATGACTTTGCTTCCTGCAAAGGTTTCTCTACCTTTGCACATCCTTTATACCTTATGGGAGGGGCAATCTCCTCCAAGCCTTACTCCTGAGTGGCCCCTTTTGTCTCAGCTGCTCTTACCTTCTAGCAGTTCTTCACATACATGCACTGGGAACAGGCTCCCCTTGTTCCTCTTCCTTGCTGCTGCCAGACTCTGAAGGCTCCGGAGTCACCACTCCACTCCCACATGGTCTTGGCTCCATCTCTGCATCGGACACAGAACTGTTGTCCCAAGTCCTCTCCAGATTCCCAGACTGGTCCCCGTTCTTCCCCACTGTCCGATTCTGCTGCTGTCTGTACAGGCTGCCGGCGAACCACAACACTAAGGCTTTATAGAGCAGTACTAATACTTCATGAGATCTTGATTCACTAGGTTGAAAAGTGCGACTTTTCCTCTGATTTTGTTTCAATATGTCTGGCCATGATTGAAATACAAAACCATCAGGTATAAATAATTGGCTCATTGGCCACTGCATTTTGGTCCAACCAGACGCACAATTTACTCCCCAACCTTCAAAATCATCCATTACCTTTCAAATGTCAAGTCGGCTTAATCATATTGACAGAAGGCTATGTAATCAAAGTGACAGTTCAGTGGTGATTTGCATCAGCCCTAACTCATTGCTTAGTGAAGGATTTTGCATGCCAATCAAGGAAAAGTGATGTGCACTCCCCCAGGGGAGGGGGAAAATGACAGTAACTGGCAGAAGAAGGCCTTGACAGCCACAGCAGGTAATCATCAAAACCAAATGTTTCTGGGACCTTCCATCTGCTCCAAAGCTTCTGAGAACCCTTCGAAGCTGTTGAGCAAAATGGCAAGTTGATTTGTTGCTCAAGGGGAAAGGAAGAGTTGAAAACAGTGTCGTGGGTTGTGGTTTGGGTTGAGGAATTGAAGTTGGATTGAAAAGGTTACTCTTGTGTAGATTTGACAAAAGACAGAGATGTGGAATGAGAATACATTCTGGAGATGTTACTCAAAGATCCAGTATTTACTGCATGCTACCAGATCAGGAGAGGCGAAGATTTAAGTGCATGGTACTCTCTGAACTTGGTGGTGGTCCCAACCAGGCTACATCATCAGTGCTAGAAGGGAGTGAGGTTTGGGATAAGGAGGAGAAGAAGGAGGAGGAGGACTGTGGGGTCCTTGGTGCTTTCTAAGTTTGACGGATTTCTTGCAGATATTTCATTGCCAAACTAAGTAACATCACAAATGTTTGGTGGTTAAAAATATGTTGAGACTCTGGAAAGAGTGCAGAGATGAATGATAAGAGGAAGAACAGCTCAGGTATTGGGTGTATCTAGTCTAGAGAAAATAAGGACTAGGGGTGACATGATAGCAGCCTTTCAATATTTGAAGAGCTCCCACAAAGATGAATGGGTAAAACTATTTTCCAAAGCACCAAAAGGAAAAACAAGAAGCAATGAATGGAAACCAAGGAAAGAAGCAACCAAGAACTAATGATAAATTTCCAAACAGTGAGCGCAATCAACCAATGGAACAGCTTGCCTGCAGAAGTTGTGCTCCATCATTGGAAGTTTTCATAAAGAGACTGGAAAACCATTTGCCTAAAATGGTATAGGATCTCCTGCTTGAGTAAGTGGTTGGACTAGAAGACCTCCAAGGTCCCTTCCAACTCTACTATTCCATTATATCTGTCAAGATTAACTTTTTCTGGCCTTGACTTGCTTTGCAGCTTTTCTTTGTTGCTTATTTGATTTTTCCTCTTTCTCTTCCCTTGACAACATGTGCAGTATTGCTTTTCAGTATCCCCAAATCCGTGTTGTAAAACAACAGCTTTTGTTTGGATTAGATCTGTGTTTCTCAAACTTGGCAACTTTAGGATGTGTGAACTTTACCTCCCAGAATTCCCCAACCAGCATGGAATTGTACTCCACACATCTTAAAGTTGCCAAATTTCAGAAAGGTTGGATTAGAAGATATTGAATGTCTCTTCTAATCTGTTTGTTCAATGAATTTATAATGATGTGGCTCATCTTGTCATTAGTACAACGCGCTATTCTCTCTAACTTTCACCATTCTCCCATTTTGGATTGCCAAATTGAGGTTAACTTCCAAATATGTAGCAGCATGATTTGTCATGACTTATGGCAAGACGAAACCCAAGCCAAATCAGCCAACAAAATATTTCTAATCACAAAAGTTTATTTGCCTCTGTTTCAACTCACCAGAAATGTTGATTGGCTGTCCAAATACATTTCAGAACAAATACCGAAAACAAAAAATGAGCTTTGGTATGATATTCATATTTCCTGACTTGGTTTTCTTCCTTTCTTTTCATTCTGTATTGTGGCCTTTTCTTTTTATACAGATAATTGGATCATCAAGATGTGGAGGTGTTTGGTTTTTTTTTTAAAGAACAGGTAATTGGATAATCGAGGTGTAATGTGCCTATTAAATCAGGAAGTAAGTATCACGTCAATTTGTAGCTGAGTTCACAAAGAGGACAAATACTTTGAATGAAAAAGGCAAGGAAGGGGAAGGAAAGAGGAAAGAATAAAAGGAAGAAAAGAGAATAGAGATGGAAGAGGAAGATGGTGGAACAAACTCTAGAAGATCCTGACACATGGTAATAAAGATAATTTCAAGTTATTCACTTTCAACATCAAGATCAGTCTTTCCTTCCTTCCTTCCTTCCTTCCTTCCTTCCTTCCTTCCTTCCTTCCTTCCTTCCTTCCTTCCTTCCTTCCCCTCATCCCATTCCTTCCTTCTTTCTTTCTTTTTCTTTCTCCTTCCTTTATTTCTTTCTTCTTTTCAATTAATATTCATCACTTCTCTGCTGCTGATCACTTTCTTTGTTACCAACTCTAATTTAAGAGGGGAAAGAGTGACTGTCTATCCGAGCAACCATTTGCACAATATCTATGCATTTGGTTCAAGGGATGAATGGCAGCCTTTGGAGCTGGACACTATAGTCCAGGAAGTGATCCTTCTCACACCTCCATCTCCCCAGTCTCACACCCCTAATCCCCCAATTCTCTCTGAGAAATACATATTTAACTTCCCCATCATTGAGACTCTTTGTTTTGTCCTCTATTGCTTCCTGCTCTATAATAGCTCCATCATCTAATTGACTCCCCTTTATTGGGAAGCTTTAAAAAAAAATAAGCCAGGAACTCAAAATCTCTCTCCTCCACAGATTAAATAGGCAGCCTAATAGAAAATAATTATCCAGAACAATAAAAAAAAGAATGACCCAATAAGCCAGCTACATTAATATTGTAAAGATCAGACAAAGTGGAAAGGGTAGGTGGCAAACACATCTCTCTTTCAATTGTCCATTTTGAAAGCGGCTGAAAGGGCTGGAGAGCTTTAATTATATATGGATTCCTGGATTCTGGTGTTGGAGGAAATGTCCATCTGGATTCAGTTCCAAGTGGGGAGAAAGACACTGGAAACATGGAGGGTGTTCAGAAAGATGGTTTAATGGTAGACAGGACCACATGCCTGGGAGCTCTTGGGTGAAGAAAAAGGGAAGAGATGCTGAGAGTCCTTAGGTTTTGTGCCTTCTCTGGCTTTGAACTTCCTGGGGCACAGGAAGAGTATCCTGACTGGTTGCTATCAGGGGTCATAGCTAGCTTTGTAGGTTGTCTGTGTGCTATATTTGGTTGAAACTTGGTGGGTGGTGCAGTGAAGGGCAATTGAATGGCTCTGCCTGAAGGAGGCAGACCTTTGTTATGTAGAATAGGCAGACCCAGGCCTTAAAATGGCCCATTAACAAAGGTGGGAGGAGGGGCTGAGTTTCTGCCTTTCAGAGTTTCTACTTCTCCTTTAGGGGAAATATTCTGCCTTTTTAATATTTCCTAGAATATTTCATTTTTTCTAGGAGAGCGGTAGGTGCTAACTTCCAACACTAGCCTGGTGTGCTGTCCCACTCATTAGTGGGTTTATTAATATTCCCCAGCAATTCCCTTTACCAAAAACCCAGAACTGTCCCAGTTAAGTCCAGCCACAATAAGATCAATGCTGGTCCACAGAGTAATGGCCAATGAGTTCACAAGCCATTTGAAAGTTTCCAAAACAAGATAAACTCATGTGTTGTGGTTTGCTGGCAGCAGGTGCGGATGGCTGAGGTCTCGGAGAGTGAGGACTCAGATGAGGGGCCTGCGTGTGATGCAGAGATGGGGCCAGGACCATCAGGGAGTGGAGTGGTGCCTTTGGAGATTGTGGAGGCTGGCAGCAGTCGTGAAGAGGTTCCGGAGGAGCCTGTGCCAAGTGTGTGCGCGCTTAGGGTTGCTCAAAGGAAAGAGCAGCTGCAGCAGCACAGGCAACTCGGGAGTAAGGCTGCAAGGTAATGGCCCCTCCCTTAAGAGATAAAAGCCAGCTGAAAAACTGGAGTTCTTTGCAAGAAGCCAAGAAGTTTTTGCACTCAAGCCTTGTGGATGTTCAGAATATCTTGGAGACGTGTTTGGAGACTCTTTGTGTTTGAAATATTTCTTAGTAACTTTATCTATTGTTCTTGGCAGTCTTGCACAACCTTGGCAAGGCTCATTCTTATCAGAGACAATTAGTTTGAAACAGCCCTTTAACCAGGAAGGAATGGAATTCGTAAAGAATCATTAAAAGGTTTTGCTGTTACCTCTGTTTCGTGTGTTTCCTTGGAACAAGGTTTGGGTCATAACATCATGGGTAAAATTAAATTCACAATGGAGGAAGGTTCACAAGGCAAGAAAAGTCCAGAGTTCACTAAGCACAATTGGAGTCAGGCCACAGTGTCAATCCAAAGCAAGGAAGGAATCAGAATGACCAGGAAACCTGTTGCCTTCACCACTGAACCAAACTTGTGTGTACAAATATTTGCACATTTGTGAATTGTTATCAGTCTCATGACTTTGCAGAATATTTTATTTATTTATTTCTTAAACTTTAATGCCATCCATCTTGCTGAAGTGGCTCTGGGTGGCATGTGAATTACTTATGACAGTACTTCATGGACATTGGCTATCTACAATGCTAAGTGTCATGAAATTTATTGGTATTAGGATGGGAAGCCCTTGAACATCTCAAAGGTTTAGGCTCAGTGGGGGGTATGCTACCGGTTCGGCCTGGTTTGTCTGAACCAGTAGTAAAAAATAAGCCTCCCACAGTCAGCTGAGAGCCACTGCAGGCTTCTGGTGTGTGGAAAGCTGCATGCATGCATTAGATATGCATGTGTTAGGTGTATGTGTGTGTGTGTGATCACCAAACCAGTAGTGGAACAGGTAGGATACCACTGCCGTTTAGGCTAGATAAAGTGTCAGCATTCCAGCAAACCTCCACTCCAACCAATAACTCCAAGACAGACATCGCTCAAAAGTTCTCTTTTATTTGGATAGTAACTGGCACAACTGGGAGAATCCCGAATCTGAAAATTCTGGGCTTCCTTACAATAATCAAAACTACAAATCCAACCCCCTACACCCATCATCACATCACATGCCCCAATCATCATCTGTCCCGACTGAAGACTTCCCCTCACATATGCGCACAATAGCATGACCTTGAACTACAAAAAGAATGTTGTTTTGTCTAACTACATATACCCCAAGAACTTCCACCCTTCCACTTTCCCAGAAGTTTAAAAAAAGAAGTTTTTTTAAAAAAACAAAAACAAAAGGAGACAACAGCAAGCCACTTTCTTACTTTTGAGGAAACTATGGAGATGCCCAAGAAGTTGAACTTAACTCAAACAAGTCTCTAAGTCAGCTCAAGTAGGTGGGCTAGACAGGGAACTCAGCTTTACAGAACAACAGAATAAGAGAATTGGAAGGAACCTTGGAGGTCTTCTAATCCAAAACTCTATTGAAGCAGGAAACTCTATACCATTTCAGACAAACGGTTGTCCAATCTCGTCTTAAAAACCTCCAGTGATGGAGCACCCATAACTTCTGAAGTCAAGCTGTTCCACTGGTCAATTGTCCTCATGGTTAGGAATTTCTCCTTAATTCCAGGTTGCTTCTTTCCTTGATTAGTTTCCATCCATTGTTTCTTGTGTTGCCTTCTGGTGCTTTGGAAAATAAGTTGACCCCCTCATCTCTGTGGCAGCCCCTCAAATATTGGAAGACTGCTATTATTCTCCCCCTAGTCCTTCTCTTCGCTAAACTAGATATACCCAGTTCCTGCAACCGTTCTTCATATGGTTTAGTCTCCAGCCCCCTAATCTTTCTTTGTTGCTTTTTTCTGTACACTTTCCAGAATCTCAACCTCTTCTTTTTATATTCTGGTGATCAAAGCTCGATGCAGCCATCTTTCTGAAATGGTATAGAGCCTTATGCTTGAGCAAGGGGTTGGACTAGGAGACCTCCAAGGTCCCTTCCTATTCTGATTGATTGATATTCCAAGTGTAGTCTTACAGAGGCATTATAAAGTGATATTAATACTTCACCTGATCTTGATTGCATCCATCTATTAATACAGCCTAGGGTCTCCTGCTTGACCAGGGATTTGGACGAGAAGAACTTCAAGGTTCTTCTCTCTTATTTCAACTCTCTTCAAACTCTCTTATTCTGTTACTCATCTTAAGAAGGCTAAAGCTATTTCTGTTGGGATTGGCTGTAATAACGGCAACTTGAACATCTTTTTGTGCTGGATATCCTTCCTCTTCTTGAATGCTAGTGAATTAGCGAGTTTTACATCTGACTGAGCACCTTCCAAATATTATCCAGCCTTTAAAAAAATACTTCAGCCCAGTGGTGGGATTCAAAAAAATTTACTACTGGTTCTCTGGGTGTTGGTTGGTGGGCATGGCAGGGGAAGGAAACTGCAAAATCTCCATTCCCTCCCCACTCCTGGTGGAAGGTTACTGCAAAATCCCATTCCCTCTGCACCCCACAAACCTGCTTTCCAGCTCCATTCTCCTATGCAGGGCAACCGAAGAAGACCCTACTGATCAGCTGGGACTCAGGAGGAGAATAGATGGGGGCGAGGCCAGTCAGAGGTGGTATTTGCCGGTTCTCCAAACTACTCAAAATTTCCACTACCAATTCTCCAGAACTGGTCAGAACCTGCTGAAAACCACCTCTGCTTCAGCCCCTTTTGCCTTGGTAACAATGGTTGCAGGTTTCCATCAAGTTCATCTTCTGAATTATGTACACTTTTGTTGGCCTGTCTGTTTATCTTGTAAAGAAAAATCCGTTGCAAGCCAAACTCAACTTCTGATGACTTTGCAAACATAAACTTGTCATTTTTTAAATTAATAATATGGAAATGATTTGGAAAGGTTTTGTTTGGGTTTTTACTTCCCAGTCTAGTCTACAGCTCTTCTATCATCCATTTTTTAATTTTGTTCTCTTGTTTCCACAAAGCAGAAGACTGTGTCTTTAGTTAGGAAATAATGTTCACGTAATAGCTTCTACGGGGCAACTGGGATGTGAAGCATGCCATTATATGACCTTATGCATCAATATTTGAGAAACAGAAAGCTTTGTGTGTCAGATCTGATTATTCTACAATATAATAAGCTAAGGAAGTTCTGCTGCTGCTGCTGCTACTAATGCCAATAGTGATAGGTGCCTTGGGTGCAATCTCAGAATATCTGGAGCACCACTTGAATACCATCAGCACTGATATCATCCCCATCACTCAATTACAGAAGGCAGCTTGACTTGGAACAGCTTACCTCCTGTGACAATCTTTTTAACACCATCAAACTTCAACATCTGTCTATCCCATGTCTTGGGGGGGGGGGCTATGACAATNTGTCTTGGGGGGGGGGGCTATGACAATTTGCCATGGCCAATTTGCCACAGCCAACTCACCATAGCCAACTTACCAAGGCCAACTCGCCACAGCCAACTCGTCACAACCAACTCACCATGGCCAACTTGCCATGGCCAACTCACCTCAGCCAATTCATCATGGCCAACTCACCACACCAACTCACCACACCAACTTACCATGACCAACTCACCATGGGACAACTAGCTGCAGGGCAAGAGTTATACTAATATCAAACAAATGGTGGAGTAGAATCATCAAAGAAAGGATGCAAAAGGAGGACAAAATGAAGTGTGAATGACAAAATCTTTTAAAAATTAAATAATCAAATTGAATTGATTAATTGTTCTACAGCAAATTGGTGAGTTAGCTGTGGTGGCTTGTCCTGCAGTGAATTGGTGGTTTTGAGTTGGCCATGGTGTGTTGGTCATGGTCAGTTGACCGCAATGAGTTGGTTGTAGTGAGTTGTTCCATTCCTGTCTTTAGAAAGCATTTGATAGCTGGATAAAAATGCCAATTCCAGTCTAAACATCTGGCTGACTTCACAGTGAATCATAATTGTTAAGAAATTCACCATCCATCAATTGCAAAAGGCAGTTTTACTTGGAATAACTTACATCTAGCAACAATAACTTTAACACTATCAAGCATTACCCTAACCCAGGTTCTTGAGGACTCCATTGTTGGATAAAAATGCCAAATCCAATCTGAACAACTGGATGACTTATGATCAAACATAATAATAATATATATGCTTCCCAATCATCACTGGCCTATTTACCATCAGTCAATTACAAAAGGCAGCTTTACTCAGAACAGCCTATAACCTCCGAGGAGACCTTTAACACCATCAGAGAACAACATCTGGCTACCCCAAATCCTTGGGAAAGACTTGATAGGTGGATAAAAGTTCCGAATCTAGCCTAAACATCTGGCTGACTGTATAACCAACCATAATAATAATAATAAGAACTGGAGCACCACTTGAACACCAACAACATTGACAAATTCATCATCGGTCAATTGCAAAAGTCAGTTTTGCTCAAATAGATTACATCCCATGACAATATCAGTAGCACCTTCTTTAGAGATTCTCAGTCATCCAGGTCATGGTTGTCCCAAAGGTGCTTTTTCTGGAGGCAACTAGAGTTCTTTATTTTTTTCTTTGAAGATGTTTCACTTCTCATCCAAGAAGCTTCTTCACCTCTGAGCTGAGCACATAAACCTACAAGTGGCCTCAACGACTCTCTAAAAAGATGCAAATGACCAACTGTCTGCAAGGAATATAAATCCTTCCATTCTTCACTATCCTGTCAGAACTGAAGAAGCTTCTTGGATGAGAAACAAAACATCTTCAAACAAAAAAAAACAAGAAAGTCCAATTGCCTCCAGAAAAGGCACCTTTGGGATTGTAAAACCATCAGTAACATCTGTCTATCTCAGGCCCTCAGGAAGCACTCAATAGGTTGACAAAAATGCCAAATCCAATATGAACATCTAGGTGATTGTGCAACGAACCATAATACCTGAAGTATTTTTTGCAAAAGAAAACAAAAGGAGACAAAAAAAAATGAAGAATGAATTTCTCAAGGCTGCCAGTTCCTCTGCATCTCATGTTGCAAAGTATTACACTCACACCTACCCAAACGCACATCTCCTTATTTTATAAGGTAAAATACAAGCAATTTTATCTGCATTAACACTGATTAGCTTCTATTAGCCTTTTGCCTTCTAATAAAATTGATGATACCTTTCAGAAATGCAATTTGATAGAACACAAAGTGATTTCATCCTGCTTAGATATGTCTCCGGCATTTTTTTCTAACTATAATGTGATCATTTTATGCATGAAATAGCAGGAGAGGTATATAGATAGTTCCAATGCGGCTCTTGTTTTTTTTTTTTTTTAAATCCCCAACTGTATTAAGACTATGGGGTGGGTTATATGGTATTTTTCAATCGGGCAATTAGAATTTTTGTTCATGTGCCTTCAAGGCCTGATGGAATATTCTTTCCTTTTTTCCTCAGTCTCTGGTTTGATAGTCTATCGTAAATGATGTATGTGCAAAGAAAAATATTAAGCATTTCAAACCAACTTTATTTGAAACACAAAAAGGAAAAAGCAGGCAAACAATTTTTTAAAAAATGTTTTTTATTCAGGATTGTAAATGGAAAAAAATAAATAAAATTTAACACAGTCTGGAGAAAGTTTTCACTTGACCTTATGCGCCAGTACAAGATACAAACAGAAAAACACCAAAGGGGGGAGGAAAAAATGGTGAGACAAGGAAAAGGAAAAAGAAAAGCAACTTCCTACTTTAGAATCTCTCACTTTCAATAGAATAACCCTGAAGGCAGGAAAATATTAATTTTTAATATTAATTTTAGTTTCACAGTTGTTCATTGAGAATGTCATGGCAATGCGCTTTTTAACTTTCTTTCCATGTGCCACTTGGCATGTTCGGGTCTTTTCCCAGGTAAGATTGAGAGTATCTTGAGAATGTTTTGATGAGGTCCCACTCACGATCCTCAGGTTGGTGCTTTCAGTTTTGTGCTTATGTGAGCAAATCTACAAAAACATAAATGATAGATAGATAGATAGATAGATAGATAGATAGATAGATAGATAGATAGATGGATGGATGGATGGATGG
>BHFT01047344.1:0-11012 GCA_004320025.1 Laticauda laticaudata | reverse complement strand
ATGGAAATACTGCTGATATAACTTGATCTCAGGAAAGAGTAAGAAACAATTTTGAGATGTGATCAGAAACCCAGTTATGTGAGGGGTGGAGGGTATGATAATTAAGTGGATAAAAACTGATTTAAAAATGGTACTCCAATAATTTTTTTTTTATCTTTGTCATAAAAATGATTTAACATTTTATCATAATTCATCATTTTTTCTATGTTGACATTAACATAATAGAGTTTAAAAATCTCTAACATACAAGATTTATAACAATTCTCAGGCAGATGTACTATGATCTGATTTAAACATTACCAAATTTCAAGAAAAATATTTATGATATCCTCCTAGAAACAACTGTTATTGTTTCTGTTTAGTTTATGACTAAAACTGTTTAGTCATACAGATGTTTCTAGGAGGAAATCAGAAATATTTTCAGCAGTTGAAAAATATCTGGGTTTTAGGATTTGTTAAATTATAGTGTCTCATATAAGAACATTAATGATGCACTGGATGAAGAATTGTGCCAAGCTTGATAAGCATGTAAGGGAGCCAGATTAGTCTACTGTTAAGCCCTCAAACGAGAAAGCAAGAGGCTGTGAGTTCAAGTCCCGCCTTGATCATGAAAGCCATCTGAGTAATTTTGGGCCACTCTCTAAGCCCCTAGTTGTTCTAATCCCATATTTGTTATTGCATTGTGGAAGGATGCATGTGTGTGTTCAGTTGTACATTCGTGATGGGTCCGGTTAAAATGAGGTAGATTGAAGTCACCAAGAAAGATAGAACCGTGTGGGAAGGAAGTTGCCCATGTTAGTAGTGAATTTAGCTTTTTTACATGTTGGATGTCATAATCTGGGATTCTGGAACATAGTAAGAATTGAAATGTGATATTTAAGGATAGTTTACAGATGATGGTCTGAGGAAGAGCAAGCTCTTGGGAAACTTGGATATTTTATGTGTAAGGACTTTTTATAGAAGATAGCAACACCACCTCCTCTATGGATGAAATGAAAGCCATCTGGGTAACTTTGGGCCAGTCATTCTCTCTCAGCCCAACTCATCTCACAGTGTTGTTGTTGTGGGGAAAATGAGCATGACTACTCATTAGTACTCATTCCCCTTACTCCTCTTTTACTTCTCTGAAAAGGGTGCAANTACTTCTCTGAAAAGGGTGCAATTCAAATTATGATGAATAAAAACAAAAACAGATACTAAAGAATTAAATAAATACAGAAATAAAATAAAAATTATTTTACTATTCATCTTGATGTTTCTTTAAGCAAAGGAGAAAAAGAAAAGATGAATAGTAAAATAATTTTTATTCATGTATTTATTTATTTATTGAGTGTCTGTTTTTGTTTTTATGATTAATAAAAACTGTTAGCAATATGGGTCAGCTAACAGCTATTTGGGTTAGAAATATATAAACCAGGAAAAATATTTTAATACTATGTCTTCAAAGGCCCTGTCACACTGGCCGACAGATGCAAAACATTTGCAAAAAAGGACACAGCAGACGAGAAAAATGTTCCATCCATTGTTATCCGCTCTCAAAAGGGGTAAAAATTTGCACAACCAGAGCGGACAACACGGAAAGGAATGGACGGGGGGAGGACATAGGGCGGATGGAAAGCAGATGCTCCACGGAAGCCTAGCGGAGTGGAAGAGGGATTGGAGCGGATGGCACATCCGCAGGGCTTCTGGGGAGCACAGCGAAGCGGACGCGCAGTGGAAGGAACAGATGCAGAGCGATGCTGAAGCGGAAAGCGGATGCTAGCATTCACTGGGATGCAGGAGGATGCATGCATCAGCCCCGCGGATTAAAGGGAAGCAGCTCGCAAGCAGGTCATCATTCAGAGGAAAGACCTGCTTCCCAGACCACAGCTTGCCAGCCAGCCAGCCAGCCAGCCAGCCTGACATCCCAACAACCAGGGGAAGGCAGGAGGGATTAGGGCCACCCTCCCACCCCCTGGCCCTGACTCTGCTTCTGCTGGGGCTTCTGCTGCCCGGGCTCGCTCTTCTGGTGCTGCGGCTTCTGCTGATGCTGCTTCTGGAGGTGGTGCTTCTGCTATGTGCTGGGGTGTTGCTCTGCTGGTGCTTACTCTGCTGAGCTGCTTCTGGTCGTGTCTTGTCTTCTGTCTGATGCTGCTTCTGGTGTGGTGGGCTTCTGCTGGCTGCATACTCTGGGCACTTGCTTTATGTCTTTTTTGTTTTTTTCTTTGCTGTGGCTTTAACTTCGCACTCTCCTGGTGTGGTGGTTTCGTCTGGTATTTACTCTGCCTGGCGCGGCTGCCTCCTGTTCCTCCTGGGTTCCTGCTTGGGGCTTCCTCGGGTCCTGCCTGGTGCCTGCTGACCTGTGGCGCTTGCTAGGTGCTTACTCTGCTGGTGCTGATCTTGGTCCTGCTGGTGCTGGTGCTGCTGCTGGTGCTGCTGGTGCTGCTTTGTGCTGCTACTGCTGGTGTGCTTTGCTGCTACTGTGTTGTTGTTCTGCTACTGGCCTGGTTGTGGTGGTGTGGAGAGGAGCAGCCCCTTACAACTCCTGCGAAGCCCCTCTGATGAGGGCCAGATGGGCCTGCCAAAGGGAATAAGAGGCAGACGCCGGTAACGGTGAGAGGAGGCACCATACACAATCGAAGAGGAACATGAGAAAGGAGGTTCTGAAGTGGCTGAGGGAGAATGAATATCTTTGGTGGAAGGGACACTAAAGCCTCATCGAGACACCAAAGAGGAAGCAGGCTGCTTGGAGAGAAGTGTGAGAGCCTGGGCTACACTTCGTAGGTGCTCTGGCTGGTGGAAGCCACATGCCACACTGGTATGGGAAGCTGCACCTTCAAGAAAATGCGCCAGCCGCGTGTCAAAGCTGACGGAAAGATGAGACTACGGATGGCACAGTTCGTGCAGCTTCTTGGCAGTAGATCTAGCCACCGAGAGAGCAGCCACTACTCACATCACCTCTCTGTTCGGCGCAGGGCCCTGCTGATGAGTTCAGCTTCCTGTGTCCAGGCAGGTATTGTGGGGCGTGCCACGATGGAGCTAGCCCCGACAGTCTGTACTACCCGTGGCAGAGTGCGTGGAGGACCCCCTGACGCAGTGGGAGCCAAGGAGAGGGCACTCCACCACAGCCAACATGGCATCCACCTCTCAGCTCCAACCTCCACTGTAAAAAGGCCAGAGAGGCAGACCCTGAGGGGCAGATCACAACGTGTTCCTGCTGGAGATCAGGACACTCATGCAGGACTGTAGATTTCTCTCTCTCAGCCTGATACACATCCGACCATCCCAGCATCCTCCAACTGCAAGCCCTTCATACTAACGTCAACCAGACGCTCATGAACTGTCCGGAAAACACAGTACCAGTTGGTGCGAAGGACAGATTCACCGATGTCTTCACAACCCCTGCCAGACCACTGAAACTCTTGTCCCAACTCAGTCCAGGCCTGCTCCCGTCACCCCCAGGTTGATGTCACTGCCCTTTCCAAGCTTTCATACAGTGCCCTCACCTTACCAAGGCTTAGGCTGACCAGAGTCTTAGCAGTACCAGGCAAGCCCCTCTCACGTTAGGTCACAGGTTACATCCTGGCACGCAACCAGTGTCACTACTGCACCGATGCCAACCCACCCACCACCAAATGCCACCCATGCCACTGATTGCCAGCCAAACGATCCTGAATGCCTAACTCGTCGGTGGAGACCAGACTCCCTACTACACTGCTCCTTCCTCCAACCCACAGCCAAGCCCGGCCTCAGAACATCTGTCATCTTTGGGGCTGACACCCCATGTAATGGAGAAGGGGTTCTCAACATCACAGGCTGAGCCAGCTGTCTGAGAGCTTCTCCACACACCGTCCCTGTTGTCCTCTCAGGGCCAGTCACCCAATGGCGCCTCAGACCAACACTCCGCAGCAAGCCACACCACAGCACCTGACCTTCAGCCTGCAATCGAGAGTGAACCAAGAAGAGTGCAGAGACTAGGTGGTACCTGTTGACTTTATTTTCTTTGGACACTGACTTGGGTATTTTTCTTTTACAGCTTGTTATTACTAAAGATTATCTTGCTTCACACGCTTGCTTCATTTATTTTTGTAAATAAAGTCTTGGTGGAAACTTTAGAAATGGTTAAAGCCTTTGCATGCTTGTGGATGGGCTAAGATAGCAGTGGATGGGCAGGGGATACCTTGGGATGGGTTAAATAGCAGTGGGGATGGCAGGGATATTTTTGGGACGGGTTAAGATAGCAGTGGGATAGATAAACTCCAGTGCAAGCATAGTGGGACTGTATGGTACCCTCCCAGGTGCCACACCTTTGGCCCTTCTATTAATCAATTACATGTAAGCATTGATCCACAATTTGTACATAAACACAAACTCTTTATTAAACGCCCTGTTCATTGTAGGCCAACCCAACATACATGGCCCAATCTCATCAGTGTGATGAGACAGGCTGAAGGAAGTATCCATTAATCATCTATCATCTGTCTTGCCACTCCACTGCTCCAGCTGGGGAGTTGCACGAGTGTCTCAGGAGGTTGCGCTGCTTCTTCCCTTCACATGAGAACTCTCTTGGGGCCTTGCAACATCCTCAGTGTCTATCAGGTTTTGCCCTTGCCTCTATTCATCAGCTCCATGTCCCCATCGCCTTGCGGAGGTCACCGTGCCTGTTCTGCAAGAACTGGGTAAGCGGGTGCGCATGAGATTGTGCAGGATGCAGCAAGCTTCCCACGATGCTTCTTCAACAGTCTCTGGGTCTCGCATGGTGGTGAGAAGTACCTGGAACTGTTGAGCAGCAAAGTTTCTCCACCCGCCTGCCCTGGACAGCCTATATTTGAAGATCTCTCTTCACGGGTGAGGCATCTGGAGGTTTAGGGCTTCCATGAGGTAAGTTCTGAGGGAAAGGCGTCATCCTCCACAATGAAGTAGGCATATCTTGTGTGTCGTGGGCAGGGGGTCTGGATCTGGAAGCCCATGATGAGGTTGCGTTCTAGCCCTCCTGAGGTGTCACTGGCGTTGTATACCGGGCATCTGAAATGAGCCATTGCCTGAAGATCGATGTACATGAACTTGTAGTCAGCATCGACCATGGCGAAGAGGATGATGCGAAGAAGCTCTTGTAGTTGAAATAAGTGGACCTGGACTTGGCTGGAGCTTTGCAGGCCACGTGCTTACCATCTATGGCTCAACAGTTGGTGGGAAGTTCCACTTCTGGTGTTTGCCTTGGTCAACCTGGGTCTCAGCCACTCACAACTTCGTCAAAACATGCTGGAGGATCTCATGAAGTTCTGGAATGCACAAGTGTCTTCTTCCTCAGCGCACCATCAGCTTGTTGTACAATCTGTACTCTGTCTGTTCTCTGCGATCCATCTTCGGACCAGACACCTCTTTGGCCGCCTCCTTTCTTTCACGTAGAACACGGTGAAAAAGTCTGAGATGGCTTCACACTGTTGAAGAACGATGGTGGCTACCAAAGGAGTGTGTACGATCCATGGTGAGATGACTGATGAGTGGATATTCTAAAAACAAGAGCAAGATGAAGGCTGAAAGAGGTCTGCCACAGCAGGCTGCTGGATGAAAGTGAGATCCAGGTGAGTTCCTCCTCTTTTTATAGGAAATTATCGTTTTTTTCGCTCCGTGTCCTTTTACTCCTCCTAGGATCCTGCACGTATCATCTAAATATCCGAGATATGTCCCCTCTGAGAACCTTTTTCCATTTTTAATGCTTTGTATGCGAGCTACACTCCCTTTCATCCTTTCTCCGTCCGTGCTACTTACGTTGCGCATCCGTTCCGCGTCCGTTTCGCTTCCTCCCTGTGTCCGTTTTCCGCTGGAGCGGATTTGAGTTGCATGGATATAGCAGATGTGTAACGGATGACAACGGATGTAGAACGGATGTTCCCCGTATGCGTTGCGGGTGCAGAACAGATGCATTGGATACATTTTCCGCTCAAAATGTTTTGAGCAGCTCAAAACATTTTTAGCGGATGGAACCTCAGTCGATGGATGCTGGACGGATAGAGAGGATGAAAATGGAGGCAGTGAGTACAGAACAGAAGCATCGTGTTAACCAAAGGATGGCAAGTGTTTCTCTCCGTTTTACATCCTCTTTCCATCCCTTGGTGCAGTGTGACATGGGCTTAAGAGATTGCAAAAACTGCAATTGGGTGTTGTTTTTCAAAAGGCCAAAAGATGGAGCCAGAAACCTGTGTTGTTTAGTCTTAGTCTCAGAAGAGAATTTTTTAGTCTTAGTCTCAGAATGTGAGTGCATCTTTGTTTCTTTGTTGGAAAATATTGCAGTCCATTTCTTCTAATTGACTGATATTACTGAAATTTATTGTAAGTCTGATACTGAACTGTTTTTCATACTGGACTTTGTTACTGGATTTGCCCTGGATTGAAAAACTGACTGATTAACTTGTGAATGACTTTTGGACTGCCTATTTTGGACTTTGCTTCATGTTTCTTGAAGTAAAAACCTACATTTATTGTACATTGCATCTGTGTACTGTGTGTGTATTATTTAAACACTTCTCTCAAATACGTCTCCCTGTATGCGCTCATTCTCGTAACGGGGAATTACCTACCTCAACAAACCCAAACACAGGTACTAATTAATAAATAAAATAAATAAATATAATAAATAAATAAATAATATAATAAATAAATAATAATAATAAATAATAAATAATAAATAATAAATAAAATAACTAAATAAATAAATAATAAATAATGAAAAATGAAGGTTGGAACTTCTTTTTAAATTTGATGTTAATACTTATTGTTCTTCTGCTTAATTCAATATATATGTAACATGTGGAATTTTTTAAAAAAAAAGTGTTTCATTTTTTTATACATAAATCAAAACCAAACCTAAAACATCAAGCTGCTTTCAGATTTATATAGTGTTGTTGTTGGTACAAATCACCTTGTGCACGAATTCTGAGTTTCCCTTCAATTTTGCATTAACTAATATAATCCTCACTATATATATTTAGATTATACTATGATTAATTATTTACTGGACTACTAATGTTATCACTATTTCATGCGACAAATTTCTTTTTTACTTCATCTACTTTATAATGTTCATGTTATCATCGCTAATTATTCTTATAACAATAAATCCCTATCCTTACCTTACCTCTGTAAATTCTATTATGCTTATAAAGTATTATAATAATATTCTATGAATGAAAAAATGTAAAGAGAAACAAATATAATAAATTACAGGGCAGTGTAACAGAAAGTTACTTTGATTTGCTTTAATTTCCTTTGAAAATCAAAAAATATCTTTGATTTGACATTTATTTTCTAATTTTGATTCTTAGTTCAACATGGTTTATAATTATCAATCTTCTGTATTTAATTCCTACCTTAGCAATGATCACTTTCTCTCACCTATTTCTATCTTCATTCGTATCATTTTGTTGCATCATTGTAAATTTTTTAATTTATTTTCATCTTGGGATCGTCTTCGTTTTTCTCCATTGTTGTGGCAAACATAATTCAGCCCACTATTAACACATGTAACATTAAATATGTTATTGTAGCTCTCTTTGGGTGGCGTGCAACAAAATATTTTTGGTTTTTAAAATTTAAATCTATATGTTTGCTTTACATTTTTGCTAACCGTTGACACTATATCCTTTGAATGCTTACACTAGAGTGCCCAATACTGAATTATATATTCTAGTTTTTTAATGAGGAATACATTTAGAAAAAAATTCAGTATTGCTCTATGAATGTGCCTGTATTCATTCGTTAATCTAACTTAGATGATTTTGTTCTATTATTTTTTTTGTACTATATATTCCTGCAAAAGGCTTGTAGAAAAGCTTTAGTATTATTTTAAGCTGCATTCTACAAAAGGATAGGTGGCAAACAATGGCTTTCCTGGCTTCTCTCTCTCTCTGCTACAGAGAGAGTTTCCATTGGGGACTGTTGTCAGGTAAGTAAGTCTTGGCTAGGAAAGATTTTTGTGCCAGCTGCTGGCAGAAAATACAAGTCCCTTGCTTTGTTAATGGTCTTTCCATTTTAAGTGTTTCTTTTCAATTCATGAATGTGTAATTATGAAAATATCAGCTCGTTTTTTTCTATACCAGTGCAACATCTTTTTTATAGAATCATTTTCAAATCAACTTTCAGCTCCGTCTTCTATTCTTTGTCCATTGACCTTGTTCCCACAACGTTTTTAAACACTCAACTAGCTGTATGATCAGGGATCTTATAAGTGTAACTGAATATTACGGATCGTTGTAGTAAACTATGTATCATTCCATTGACGATGTTGATGTAACGACTATGCATTATTGCAACTATGTATCGTTCAGATAGTTTGCAAGCATTGTATCATTCAAGTTGTAATCCATTGAGCTTCTGTCATCTCATTGACCTTTTGCAGAGGCACGTACCGAGGACAGGAGTATTAAACATCTGTGAGAAATAGCTTATTCACATTTGTGGTAGTTTGTCTAGCATGCCAGCTTTGGTAAAGCAAGGAATATCTGATTGAATTATAAATGCGATCCTGTCTGAGCTGTATCTTGCTTATTTGAGTTATTGTAAATCCTGTGTATTCTGTCTGACCTGGGCTTGACCTAGGCTGATAACAATACCCCTTTTGAAATGAGCATAATAAAAAGACATGTTACCCCAGAATTCTGGGCGCACTCATCACCAAGGAACTTCTCTCCTTGTCGTTTTCTTTCTCCTTTCGGCTCCCTATCATGAGAGCCTCTAATAGTGGGATAGCAGATTACCGCAGTCTGCTTGTTCTTGCACTGGCTTTCTTTACCTTGGCCAGCTGGGCTTCACAACAATTCAACTTACAACAATTGAATTAAACTACACATTTGTGAAATTTTTTTGCAAGCACATTGCCAAGATGAAAAAGCACATCAGTTTGTGCTGCTTTCTTTGAAAGAAAATCAAAAGGAGATCACAAGCGTCAAACCAAAACCATTGGAGTTGGACCAAAAGGAGCAGCCAAGCAATAGATTCCATACGAAGAAACTGGAGCCAGCATAAAAAAAAAATATAACTAAATAACACGACATTTTCAGAGAAGGAGGCTGACATCATCAGGTTGCTGGAAGAGCTGAATAAGACAATTGGAAAGGGAACTTCCTGGACTGCTGACACTGCAAGCAGTACAATATTTTAGGGAAAGATTATGATGGACTGGACTTTCCCAGAAAAAAAATAGGTTTCAAGTATTGCAGAAGATTTGAAATTTCCACCAAAAAAAAAAAAGTTGGTCCACAAGAACTAAGGAGTGGAAGAATTACAAATGAACTATCAGGGAAGGAGTAAGAAACGCTTTCTCAGAAGAGAAATTGAAGGAAGTTATTTCTCATCTAAGGCTCACATACATCTGTAAGGCATGAGAAGTTGAAGCCAATATGAGCAGGAATGTCTTCCCCCAGTAAGGACTGGAGAAGATTGACTGAGAAATATCTGGGTAGTACATGGAGAAGTCGTGTTACTAGCAGTGTATTCATCTGGCACAAAAGCATGCAGACCATTTTCATATGTAGCACAGATTGATTGAATCACAAAATAAAAATGGTTTAGATTGTTAGTCTGTAGTCATAATTTTCTTCTTTCTTTTGCTGTTGTTTGGATTCCCCCCCCCCCGCTCTAGTTTTTTTATAATGAGTCTGTTTGGAGTTTTTGTGGGTTTTTGGTGGCTGTTTAAAATTAATTCTTCGATGGTATTTGTCGACATTGCCATTTCAGTTTCTTTCCATCCTCTGTTCGCAACCGGTATGGCGCAGGGCTGTTACTTGGGTCATTGTAACCGGATACCCATAGTGGGTCAAGCCTGAAAAATTTTTATAGCGTAGATCATGTCTCCGGATTATGCTTCAGTACTGCTGATGAGTCGGTGGTTTTTTTCGGATTGTAAGTCGAGTGAAGTCTGTCGAGATAGGATCAGAGTTTTTCTTCCGCATCAGGAGTTCTGCTGGGCTTTTTTAATTGGTTTTGGGCAACTTGCGTGTTATGTGCTGTATTGTTAATAGTTTTTATCTATATTTTTGTCGTGTATGTATACCAGTGTCCCATCTTTTTTCTGAAAGCCGTCTTTTGGTTTTCCGACCATTCGTTCCGCCGCGCCCGTTCGGGCCGCCGGATGAACGGGCGCTGTCAATGTGCTGTCGGATTCCTTTTTCTGTGCGGAATCTGCCTTGAATAGCGCCAATGCCGTAAATTGTGGCCTGTTGTCAAGATACTATCAGTCAGGTAGGCGTGGGTGGCGAAAGTCCTGCTTACTTGTTTTTGTAACGGCCTCCTTTCTGGTAGATCGCACTGGCTTACCTCCAGCAGTTGGAATAAGCATCTACTGCGAATCAGAAAAGTATGCCCTTTGTGGTCCCGCAAAGTTATATGGACCCTCTACCATGGTCCCCTTGGGTTTTTCCCACTGGAAGGATTGGTGCTTCAGGTGGTTTGGTCTAGATTGCTGACATTTTGTCACCTGTAGCCACCCAGGTTTCAATGGTTCTGTCTTATCCCTGGCCACCATACGTAGCTTTCTGACTTAGGGATTTCATTTAACCAATGCCCAGTTGTCCTCATGCAACAGTGTAATTTTTTTTTTGTAAGCTGTTCTGGAACTCCACTCTACTCGCCGTGGGATCCTTTTGGGCGGCTAACTCAGTTTGTCAGTTTCAGAAGGTTTACAACTGTTCCCAGCTTTCTGTTTCGGCATCCTTTTACCACCCAGTT
The DNA here is from genome assembly GCA_004320025.1 of Laticauda laticaudata. Lineage (NCBI taxonomy): Eukaryota > Metazoa > Chordata > Lepidosauria > Squamata > Elapidae > Laticauda > Laticauda laticaudata. The sequence continues at coordinate 308 of BHFT01047344.1, read as the reverse complement.
CAAAAACTTGTGCAGTTTGCCATCTTTGCTCGTCTTTTCTCGCAATGACTGACACGGTGTTGGTATGTTGAGGCAATGTCTATATTTGTAGGGTGGATGTGGTGGGTGTAGGGTCAATCTTTGTAATCTGTTAAGGGGCAAAGGCTTAGTGCGTCGGTATGCGAGATGCATTTCCCTGGGCAATGTATTAGTTGTAGGTCTAGGTGGCAAGGAACTCAAGGACTACCTTTGTCATCCGGGGAGACAGTATGTGGGGGTGGGCCTTTTCCCCGCCAGGATCCCCAGTAGTGGTTTATGGTCGGTGAATG